>CAUYPO010008383.1:0-13013 GCA_963574435.1 Cheirogaleus major
TCTCATTATGGTTTTGATTTGCATTTCCCTGATGATTCGAGATGTTCTGCATTTTTTCATATGTTTCTTATCTATTATTCTGTCTTCTTTAGAAAAGTTTCTGTTCATTTCCTTTGCCCACTTTTTTATAGGGTTGTTTGACTTTTTTCTTGCTGATGTTCTGGAGTTATAAATAGATTCTAATTATCAGCCCTTTATCAGATATGTAGCATGTGAATATTTTCTCCCATTCTGCCGGTTGTCTGTATGCTCTCATGATAGTTTCTTTGGATATACAGAAGCATTTTAATTTGATCAGATCCCATTTATTTATTGTTGCTGTTGTTGTCATTGCCTTGGGGTCTTCTTCATAAATTCTTTGCCCTGGCCAATAGTAGAAGAGTATTTCCAACATTTTCCTCCAGAATTCTTATAGTTTCCAACCTTAGGTTTAAGTCTGTTATCCACTGTGAGTTGATTTCTGTGAGAGGTGAAAGGCATGCATCCTCTTTCCATCCTCTACATGTGGCTATCCAGTTTTCCCAGCACCATTTATTGAATAAGGATTCTTTTCCCAGTGTATGTGTTTGTTTGCTTTATCAAAGATTAGATGGCTATATGTGGCTGGTTTTATACCTGGGTTCTCAGTTCTTTTCCAAAGGTCTATGTCCCTGTTATTTTGCCAGTCCATACTATTTTAATTACTATATCCTTTTAGTATAGTTTGAAGTCTGGCAAACTGATGCCTCCCATTTTATTCTTTTTGCCTGGGACTGCTTTTGCTATACGGGGTCTTTTCTGGGTTCCATACGAAGCCTAAAATTATTGTTTCTGTATGTGTGAAATATGATGTTTGTGCTTTAATAGGGATTTCCTTGACTCTGTAGATCACTTTGGGTATTATTGATATTTTAACAATGTTTATTCTGCTGACCCACAAGCATGGTATTGTTTTCTACCTGTTAATGTCCTCTGCTATTTCTTTCCTCAGGGTTTCATAGTTCTCCCAGGAGAAACTCTCATCTCTACACAAATTTGTTGAAACTAGCTAACCTTCTGCTGAATGATTATTTCATAAATGAGGAAATCATGAGGGAAATCAAAGATTCTTTGAACTAAATGACAAAGGAGACACAAGTTATCAAAATCTGTGGGACACTTCTAAAGCAGTCCTGATAGGAAAGCTTATTTCCATCAATGCCTATATCCAAAAGACCAAATGATCACAATTAGACAACCTAATGAATCATTTCAAAGAGCTGGAAAAAGATGAACAGACAGACCCCAAACCCAGGAGAAGAAGTGAAATTAATGAGATCAAATAAGAATCTAATGAAATTGACAATAAAACACTATAAAGAAGGTTAATAAAACAAAAAGTTATTTCTTTGAAAAATTAAACAAAATTGGCATGTCTTTGGCTAGACTAACGAAAAGCAGAAAAGATAGAATTCTAATAAACTCCATCTGGAATGAGAAAGCAAAAATTACAATTGTAGCCATGGAGATATGAGATATTATCTATGAATACTACAGAAACCTTTATACACTTAAACTGGACAATGTGGAGGAAATGGACAAATTTTTGGAAACAAGCAGCCTTGATAGGCTGAACCAGGAAAAAATAAAATTCCCGAACAGACCAATATCAAGTACTGAAATTGAAACAGTAATAAAAAACCTTCCTAAAAAGAAAAGTCCCAGACAAGATGGTTTCACATCTGAATTTTACTAGATCTACAAAGAAGAACTGGTGCCTATCCTGCAGAAACTATTCCACAACATTGAGAAAGATGGCATCCTTCCCAGCACATTTTATGAAGCCAACATAACCCTGATACCAAAACCAGGAAAGGACTCAATGAAAAAAGAAAACTACCGACGAATATCCCGTATGAATATAGATGCAAAAATTCTCAACAAATACAAGGAAAAGGAATTCAGGTTGTTATCAAAAAAATAATCCATCACGACCACATGGGCTTCATCTCAGCGATACAATGATGGTTCACGATACACAAATTTATAAATATAATTCACCACATAAATGGAAGCAAAAACAAAGACCACATGATCCTATCAATAGATGCAGGAAAAGTATTTGACAAAATTCAACACTCTTTTATGATAATAACACTTAACAAAATAGGCATAGACAGGGCTTACCTAAAAATGATACAAGCCATATATGACAAACCCACAGCCAACATCATAGTGAATGTGGAAAAATTGAAAGCATTCCCTTATAGAACTGGAACAAGACAAGGTTGCCCACTATCTCCACTTCTATTCAACATAGTGCTGGACATCCTTGCTAGATCAATTTGACAAGAGAGGGGAATTTAGGGCATCCAAATGGGGACAGAAAAGGTCAAACTCTCACTCTTTGCTGATGATATAATATTTTATCTAGAAAACCGCAAGGATTCAACCAAGAGACTCCTGGAATTGATAAATGAATTCAATAAAGTCTCAGGATACAAAATCAATACAGACAAATCAGAGGAATTCATATATGCCAATAGCAGTTAAACTGAGAACCAAATCAAAGACTCAATACCATTCACAGTAGCAACAAAGAAAATAAAGTACCTAGGAACATATTTAACTAAGGAGGTAAAATATCTCTAGAGGTTAGCTTCTAGGACAAATTTCCATCTAAAAGATTTTACTGGTGGCAGTCTTGATTAGTTAACAATAGACTGTGGGGTCTCAGTGGGTTTAAAAAAATGCCTTGTGGTTATTAATAAGTGATTTTGAGAGACTTCTCTAAATGACACCTTTCTACTGACAATCAGCCATATTTAATGAGTCCTAAAGCTACAATTCAGTCTCTGATCACTGTCACCAAGTGCCGTGGGCTGGCCCAGGAGCTATGAGTGTATGTTGCATTGACATTCTCACAGGGGGATCACAATTTATTTTCTTTAAATGTTATTTTCTACTAAAAAGATCATTCTGCAGTTCACCTGGTATAATTTAAAATGTTGTGTTAGGAGTCTATAACTAACAGAATTTGACTGCAGAATTAACTCTAGGCAATAATTCCTCCAGCTACCAGTGGGATTTTGAAGACTTCTTTTGTTGAAATCCCTGAAAAGTAGTGCAGTTGTAGTCATTGTAAAGGTTTTTCAGGAGGTGGGAGAAAGATCTAATAAGGTCATTTCTGACAGTGTTATAGTGAGAGTTGTCTTGGTTGAAATGGCTCTGCATTTCATTAGTTTTAATGCCTATATTTAGTACCTTTAAGTAGTTGAAGAGCAATTACACTATAAAATGCATTTTATCTTATATGTACCTTAAAACATGTCATAACAGAACATTCAGAGAACTGTGTCATAATCATATCTAGTCCCTATGATTTATATAAATGGAAATATTTTTTTCCTTTTTATTTCAGCATATTATGGGGGTACAAACCTTAAGGTTACATACATTGCTGTTGTCTCCCCTCCCTCCTTGAGTCAGAGATTCAAGCGTGTCCATTCCCCAGGTGGTGTGCACCACACTCACTATGTCTGTATATACCCATCCCCTCCTCCCCCTCCCACCTGTCCCACACCCAACAAATGTTTGTTTTTCATTTTTTCTTAACATTTTGGTTACATTTTATATCTTTGCCTCTCCCTAGCAAGAGTTAGAGGTATCCTCTTCCCCTCCACAATGTTAACCACATCCCTCAGATGTGGGACTACCCCTCCAACCCCCAAACCCCTGGTGAACACCACCACCCTTCGAGCACCATGATGTTAATCAATCAGTACCAATTTGAAGGCGAGTATATGTGGAGCCCATTATTCTGATCTTGTGTCACCTCACTTTGCATAATGGGCTTAAGCTCAATCCAGGATAATATAAGCGGTGCTAGCTCAATGTCATTTCTTAGAATTTAGTAATATTCCATTGTAAACATATACCAAATTTTAATAATTCACTCATGAATTGATGGACACTTTGGTTGTTTCCACATCCTTGCAATAGTGAATTGTGCTGCCATAAACATTCGGGTGCAAATGTCTTTATAATAGAATGGAGCTAAAGAGAAACATTTTGACAAACATTTTATATTTTTCCATTTTCTATTTTTTATAAAAATATGTTTATGATAGTGATATTTTAGAATTGAAGATAAAAAATAAGTGTGTATTCCAAAAATGACCCTTTACGTTCTAGGACTGCTGAAATTGTGACTGAAATGCGATATACTTTGCTCACTTTAATAAAGTATGACTGAAATTATTTCTAAAGGAAATACATGGAAGTATTTGGGACTAAATATAAATTTCAACTTTATAATCATATAAAAACACGAACTGATATATAAAGTTCACATACAGCCTACCTTTTGAATTTCTCTATTATGTAACCCATTTTTTCCATACTCACAATGAGATCACAATAATAGTAAAAATGCAATATTTCTTTGCTTTTCATAATGACTGCCTTCTGATTCTTGCAGAAATGTTAATTGGGTTTTCAGGGCCTTGCTCACATGGCCTTATGAATGGGAGTTTCTTACATTCTCTTTTCTTAGTTTCAGCATGAATAGGTCACAATCTCTTTAATCTGAGTTACATTAGTGATATGCTCAGCTACTTCTCTGTGTGTGAAAAATAATGTGCTATTATGTGCCATAATCATACTGGTTTGTCTTACATCATCACTTTATTATAAGCTCACAAAATAGTGTTATCTTCATTTTTTTTTCTTATGTATATTTCCATGATGATGATCTACATTAACTACTCACTGTTTTTATTTTTTATTTCAAATTATTACAGGGTGAAAATGTTTTAGGTTGCATAGATTGCTTTTATAATGATTGAGTCAGGGTTAAAAGTGTGCCCGTCACCCAGATAGTGTTCATTCTACCAGTTAGGTAGTTTTTTGCCCATCCCCTCCTCCCCCCTGCCCCCTGCTTGACTTCCATTGAGTTTTACTTTGCTCTATGTATATGTATGCTTATCAGTTAGTTCCAATTTAATATTTAGTACATGCAGTGTTATTTTTTTCAATTTTTTTAGATACTTCACTTAGGGGAATGATCTCCAGTTTCATCCAAATTGTTGCAAAAAGCATTAAGTCATCCTTCATCATGGCTGAGTAGTATTCCATGGTGTACATATACCACATTTTGTTAATCCACTAATGAATTGATGTGCATTTGGGATTATTTCACATCTTTGCAATTGTGAATTGTGCTGCAACAAACATTTGAGTGCAAGGGTCTTTTTGATAAAATGACTTATTTTCCTTTGTGTTAATTACTCAGTAGTGGGAGTGCTGGACCAAATGGTAGGTCTACTTTAAGTTCCTTGAGGAATCTCCATACTGTTTTCAATAGAGGCTGTACTAGTTTTCAGTCCCACAAACCATGTACAAGCTTTACTTTTTCTCTGCATCCACTCCAGCATCTATTGTTTTTGAACTTTTTAATAAAAGCCATTCTGACTGGGGTAAGTTGATATCTCATTGTGGTTTTAATTTGCATTTGCCTGATGATTAGTGACACTGAGCATTTTTTTCATAGGTTTATTGGCCATTTTCTATCTTCTTTTGACAAGCTTCTGTTCATGTCTTTTACCCACTTTTTAATGGGGTTCTTTGTTCAATTTTTTCTTGTTGATTTTCTTTAGTTCTTTGTAGATTCTGGTTATTAGTCCTTTATCAGTTTTATAGCTGTGGATATTTTCTCTCATTCTATAGGTTGTATATTTGCTCTGTTGATTATTTCCTTGGATGTGCATAAGCTTTTTGACACTACCAGCCTTCAAACTATACTACAAGGCTATAGTAACCAAAACAGCATGACACGGACACAAAAATAGAGACATAGACCAATCGAACAGAACAGAAACCCCAAATATAAAACCATCCACCAATAGCCAACTGATCTTTGACAAAGCAGACAACAATATACACTGTGGAAAAGAACCTAAAATAAATGGTGCTGGGAAAATTGGATAGCCACATGCAGAAGAATGAAACAGGATCCATATCTCTCACCACTCAGAAAAATTAATTGAAGATGGATAACATACTTAAACTTAAAGCATGAAACCATAACAATTCTAGAAGAAATTGTTGGAAAAAGTCTTCTAGATATAGGCCTAGGCAAAGAATTTATGAACATGATTCCAATGACATTCACAGCAATAACAAAAAGAAATAAATGGGACTTGACTAAAGTATTCATTTTTAATTGAGTACAAATGAAAAGCAGTATAGAACATAGTGGTTTATAGCATGGACTGTGTAGTCTAACTACTTGAGTTTGATTACCAGCCTTACTACTAGTAGTTATTTAATCTTAGAAAAACTACTTGACTCCTCTGTGCCACTGTATACTCATTTACAAAATATGGGTGATGATAATCAGACCTGCCTCAAATGATTGTTATGAAAATTAAAGGATTTAATGTATTTAAAGTGCTTAATACATGGCACCTAGTAAGTACTATATTAATTTATTTCTATTATTATCATTATTATATTATTATAAGTTCCTCTATTTAAGGTATGGCTATGATTCCTGGGTGACTGAGCCCTCTGTGACACTGAAACATTAATAGTTTGGTTGATGCTATTAAAGCGAAAATTATTAAGCAGAAAATCTCAGCAACAAGAACTGTCCCAATGGGTTGTAGAGAGTTCAGAATTTTAATATCTATTTTTGTTTGGAGATATTTATCATTATTATTTGACATGAACATAAAATAGACTTCTACATAAGATGGTGAAGTGTAATGGGTATGCTCAAACCCATAAAAATCTCAATATAAACAATCTTTTTTAAAGTTTTAAAAAATCAATAGGTGAGTTTAAATGAGAGAAAATGCAATCTTCAGGTACCATAACCTAATCAGAAACTCATAGCCAAAGTAATTAGAAGAAGGTAAATCTATGTTACCTACTGAGGTAATTGACATTTTGCCCAGGGCAATTATTTATTGTGGGGAACTATCTCATGCATTGCATAATGTTTGGCTTTCCAGGGTCCCTTCCCACTAAATGCCAATTAACACCCACCAGTCATTGTGATAAGTAGTAATGCTTCAGTCAGAAGAAAAATTACCATGCAGCTAATGAAGCTCAAATTTCAGGGTTCTCCATTACATGGATACCTTCCAAAGCCCTGAAACTAATTTTGTATTTTAATTGTGTATTATTATTGGAAAGGAATTTAAAATTGTATAAAATGCCAGTCCCCCAAAGTCTACATCTTATCCTGGCCCCAAACATTTCCAAACTCTCTCAGGCTATGGAGGGAGGGACAGATAAATTCTCAATTGAGAAATACTGCCTTAGCAGAAAGGGATTTTAAAACACATGTGGGGGAAGGGAACAGAGCCTACAGTCTCTTTGTGTATTGAACTCTTTAAAGTGTTTCCCTGTATAAATCAAGAAATCTGGAACAGGTTATCATATGTGTGACTTTAAATATTAATTAGGAAGACCCTGTTTCATGGCTCTAAAACAATTAATTAAAATTTAACTTCTTGTTTTGAATATGAGTCTAAACAATTTATTTTCAATAAATCAATTCCCTGTGCACATCAACAATGTGTGGCTGAGGGCTGACATTATCCACTGATATAAAAACTCTGAGCCAGAAAACTAAGAAAATCAATCCCATGAGGATGATCTTATTAACAAAAATTAAAGAAATATATGGTCAAAGAAATGGCAAAGAAATTAAAATATATACTAGAAAATATCTATATCTATTGAACACAAAAGAAGTCAGCAATGAAGGATTTGAGGAATAAAAATAGAGACTAGAGCACATAGAAAACAATACCACAATGGTAGTAGCAAATTCTTCCTTATGAGCCACTTCATTAAACCTAAATGGAATAAACTCTCCAATCAAAAGGCAGACATTGTCAGGGTGGACAAAAATTATGACTCAACTATGTGTTGTCCACAAGAAACTTATTTTAGATTCAAGGACACAATTAGGTTGAATGAAAAATAATGGAAAAAAGATATCTCATTCAAATCATTAACAAAGAAAAGCTAAAGTAGATATATCAACATCAAACAAAATGGAAATTAAGAAAAATGTATTAAGATAAATAAAGAAGGATATTACATAAAGATAAAAAACAAATTTTAAAAGATATAACAATTGTAAACATAGATACAACTTACCAAAGAGCCCCAAAATAAGTGAAACAAAAGATGTCAACTGACAGAAAATATTGAAAATTAAAAAATAATAGTAGAAAACTTCCATATGACAATTTCAACAATTAATGGAGAAACTAGACATAAGATTGGCAAGGAAAGACTTCAACAATACTATACACAAACTAGACCTAAGAAACATTTAAAAAGCACGCTATCCAACAATGTATATTATGCATTGCTTTCAAAGCAGACAGAACATTCTCTGGGAAAGACCATGTGTTAGGACATAAAACAAGTCATCATAAGTTTAAAAGATTGAAATAACAAAAAGTATGCTCTCTGACAACAATAGGATGAAATTAGAAATCAATTGCTGGGAAAAATGTGAAGTTCACAAATTTGTGGAAATAAATAATAAAATAACTAAAAAAAAACATTGAGTCAAAGAAAGAATCACAAAGGAAATTAGAAAATAATTTAAGATGAAAGAAATCTATAATCCACAACAAAAATACATATGAATGCAGCTAAAAGAGTGTTTAGAGTATTTATAGATATTAATAGTTACAGGTGGGAATGTCTACCTTAAAAAGCAAGAAACATCTCATGTTGATAATCCAGCAATTCATTTTAATAAATTACAAAATGATGAGAAAACTAAATCCAGCCCAAGCTGTGGAAGGAAATAACAAAATATTAGAGCACAAATGAAGGAAATATGAATAAGATCAACAATAAAGAAAATTAATGACCAAAAGTTGGTTCTTGGAAAAGATTAATAAAATTAACAAACTTTTAGCTAGAATGACCATGAAAAAATGAGAGAAGCTGCAAGCTACTAAAATCTGAAATGAAAGAGTGAACACTACTATAAATCTTAAACACATATAAAAATTATAAGGAGACAATACAAACAATTATAGGTTGAAAATTAACAAATTAGATCAAATGGGAAAATTCCTAGAAAGACACCAGCTACCAAATTTAACCCATTAAAGAATATAAAATATAAATATATATATAACAAGTAAAGATAAAATTAATAATCATAACCTCCTCATAAAGGAGAACAAAGGAGCCAATAGTTTCCAGGTGATTTCTATAAACATTTAAATAAGTATCAATACATTTCAAGTGTTTTCAAAATAAATAGAAGAGCGATGCTTACCAAATAATTGCATAATATAAACCAGATAGCAAATCAGAGCAACATCAAAAGAAAATAAAACTGGGAACCAATATTCCTTGTTAATATAGAAACAAAAATTCTAAGTGAAATAATAACAAATCAAATTCTGAATGAGATAAAAAGCATTATACATTAAAACAAATAGGATTAATTCCAGGAATGCAATCATAATTCAACATACAAAATTTAATAACTATAATACACCAAAGTAATAAAATAAAGAAAAAAATGATCATCTTAATAGGCACAGAAAAAGCATTGAGAAAATACAAAATCCTCTCATGATAAAACCACCAACAAACTAGGAAAAGGATGGAACTTCTTCAACCTGAGAAAGCAGATCGTTGAATGCAAGTCATGTTAATTGTGAAAGACAGAACACTTCACCCTAATTTCAAAAATAAGACAAAAGAATGCCCACTCTCACTAATTCTATTCAACTATGTACTAGATGATTTAGTCAGGGCAATTAGTGAAGAAAATGAAATAAAAATCAAACAGATTAAATATCAGGAATTAAAATTTTGTTTTTTTCAGATGACATACACATGTATATAGAGATTCCTTAGAATATGGACAAAAATCATAAGAGCTAATAATAAAGTTTGGTAACAATGCAGGATAAAAGACAAAATACCATCAAGAAACCATCTGAAAATATAATTTAAAAAGCAATTCTATCTACAAGTATCAAAAATAAAAAAACATACATAAAAAGATATTCCCAGAATAGTATTCTAATAATTGTGTATTGAAAAGTAGAAGATATATATCATATATATATCATATAAGATATATATCATATATATATCATATATATATATATAATTTCAGAATATTATGGGGTACAAAAGTTTTAGTTACATATTAATACATTGCCTTCGAACTGCCTGAATCAGAGCTGCAAGTGTGCCCAACCTCAGAGAGTATGCATCACACTCCTTAGGGTAAGCTGTGAATTTACCCATCTCCTCCTCCCCCTCCCACCTGTATGACACCTGAACAATGTTCCTTCCATATGTGCACAAAACTGTTGATCAATTAGCACCAATTTAATGATGAATACATATTGTGCTTGTTTATCCATTCATGGGATACTTCACTTAGAAGAATAGGCTCCAGCCACATCCAGGATAATACAAGAGGTATTTCACCATTTTTTATGGCTCAATGTTACTCCATGATATACATATACCATATTTTATTAATCCTCTCATGTATTGATGGGAACTTGGGCTGATTTTACATCTTTACAATTGTGTATTGTGCTGCTATGAACATCCAAGTTGCAGTTCCCTTTTTGTATAAAATGGCTTTTTTTTTTTTTCCTTTGGGTAAATACTCAGTAGTGAGATTGCTGGATCAAATGGTACTTTTAGTTCTTTTAGATATCTCCGTATTACTTACCAAAGAGGTTGTAATACTTTGCACTCCCACCAGGAATATATGAGTGTTCCTATCTCTCTACATCCATGCCAACATTTGCTGTTTTGGGAATTTTTGAAAAAAACTATTCTCATTAGAGTTATGTGATATCTCATTGTGGTAATGATTTGTATTTCCCTGATGATTAGATATGTTGATCATTTTTCATGTTTTTGGCCATTGGTAAAACTCTTTATATTCATAAGTGGATTAACAAAATGTTGTATATGTATGCCATGGAGTACTAATAAGCCATAAAAAACGATGAATTAATACCTTTTGCAACAATTCGGATGGAACTGGAGACCAGTATCCTAAGTGAAGTATCTAAACAGTAGGATAATAGCACTTTTTCATATGTTTCTAGGACATTAGCCAGTCTTCTTTTGAAATGTTTCTGTTCATTTCCTTCTCCCACTTTTTAATGGGGTTGTTTGATTTTTTTCTTGTTGATTTTCCTGAGTTCTATATAGATTCTAGTTATCATCCCTTTATTGGATGTGTAACAAACACATATTAGGTTGTCTATTCCCTCTAATGATAGTTTCTTTGGCTGTGCAGAAGCTTTTTAATTTGATCAGATCCCATTTATTTATTTTTATTGTTGCTGTTATTGCTTTTGGGGTATTCTCCATATATTCTTTGCCTCAGCTGACGTCTATAAGTGTTTTTATAACATTTTCTTCTAGAATTCTTATAGTTTCATTCCTTAGGTTTAAGTCTGTTATGCATTGTGAGTTGATTTTTCTGAATGGTGAGATGTGCAGATCTTGTTTTAGTCTTCTACATGTGACTATCCAATTGTCCCAGCACCATTTGTTCAATAGGGTTTATTTTCCCCAGTGTACATTTTTGTCTGCTTTGTCAAAGGTCAGATGGGTATGTCAGGATGGTTTTATATCTGAGTTCTCAATCCTGTTCCATGAGACTATGTTTCTGTTCTTCTGCCAGTTTCATACTGTTTTGGTTATCATAGCCTTGTAGTATAGCTTGAAGTCTGGCAGACTGATGACTCCTAACTTGTTCTTTTTCTTAAGATTTATTTGGCTATATGGGGTCTTCTCTGATTCCATATGAACCACAGAATTATTTTTTTCTACACCTGTGAAAAATGATGTTGATGTTTTAATAGGTATTGCGTTGATTTTGTAGATTACTTTGGGTAGTGTAGACATTTTAACAATATTGAAAATTTTTATTCAATATTGTTAAGCAAATTTTGCCAATCCATGAGCTTGGTATCATGTTCCACTTGTTTATATTCTCTGTAATTTCTTTACTCGGTGTTTTGTAGTTCTATGTATATCTCTCACCTCCTTAGTTAAATATATTCCTAAGTATTTTATTTTCTTTGATGCTATTGTGAAATGTATTGATTGCATCTTTGATTTGATTCTCAGCATGACTGTCATTGCCTTATATGAAAACTAATGATTTGTGCACATTGATTTTGTAGCCCAAGAATTTGCTGAATATATTTATCAATTCCAAGAGTCTCTTCATTGAATCTTTGGCGTTTTCTAGATATAATATCATATCATCAGCAAAGAGCAATGATTTGACCTTTTCTTGCCCCATTTTTTAAATTTTTTTATTATTTCTTTTATTTATTTCTTTTTTTATTTCAGCATATTATGGGGGTACAAATATTATGGTTATGTATATTGCCCATGCCTCCCTCCCCACTCGAGGCAGAGCCTCAAGGACGTCTATCCTCCATATGTTGTACATCTCACTCATTATGTTTGTACATACCCATCCCCTTCTCCCCCCTCTCACCCACCCAAGACCTGACAAATGTTATTCCTATATGTCCACTTAGGTGTTGATCCATTAATACCAACTTTCTGGTGAGTACATGTGGTGCTTGTTTTTCCATTCTTGAGATACTTCACTTAGTAGAATGGGTTCCAGCTGTATCCAGGAGTATACAAGAGGTGCTATATCACCATTGTTTCTTAAAGCCAAATAGTACTCCATGGTATACACATACCACATTTTGTTGATCCACTCATGTATTGTTGGGCACCTGGGTTGTTTCCACAACTTTGCAATTGTGAACTGTGCTGCTATAAACATTTGAGAGCAGGTGTCTTTTTCATAGAGTGACTTTTGTTCTTTTGGGTAGATGCCCAGTAATGGGATAGCTGGATCGAATGGTAGATCCACTTGTATCGCTTTAAGGTATCTCCATATTGCTTTCCACAGAGGCTGAACTAGTTTGCAGTCCCGTGTATAATTATTTTTTCTGTTGCCATACTCTGTTCTTTGGAAGGGAGTCACTCAG
>CAUYPO010008384.1:0-10203 GCA_963574435.1 Cheirogaleus major
AGGCTGACGCCACGGCACTCTAGCCGGGGCAACAGAGTGAGACTCTGTCTCAAAAAAAAAAAAAAAAACAAAAACCTTGATGTAAATGCAATCTTATGATAGACAATATTTAAGCATTAACATTAATGAACTTAAAATTTAACAGATGTATTAATTACCAGATCTGCTCTCAGAATTCGCCAGTATAGAGCCTTCCCATGACCATCGTTTTTGCCGAAGTTCAGCACGGCTGCTCCGTTCCAAAGTACGATAAAGAACAGCTTTATATCTTTCCTATTTAAAATAAATGCCAACACATTTTTACAGATTCATTACATTGGTTAGTATAATTTTTATCTGTGGTTTATAAAGCAACTCCATCACTAAATTTCTGTTTCAGTTAAAAATTTAAAGTAGGCCGGGCGCGGTGGCTCTCGCCTGTAATCCTAGCACTCTGGGAGGCCAAGGCGGGAGGATCGCTCAAGGTCAGGAGTTCGAAACCAGCCTGACCAAGAGCGAGACCCCGTCTCTATTAAAAATAGAAAGAAATGAATCGGCCAACTAAAAATATATAGAAAAAATTAGCCGGGCATGGTGGCGCATGCCTGTAGTCCCAGCTACTTGGGAGGCTGAGGCAGAAGGATTGCTTGAGTCCAGGAGCTTGAGGTTGCTGTGAGCTAGGCTGATGCCACGGCACTCACCCTAGCCTGGGCAACAAAGTAAGACTCTGTCTCAAAAAAATAAATAAATACAAATAAAAATATATAGAAAAAAAGTAGCCGGGCATGGTGGCGCATGCCTGTAGTCCCAGCTACTTGGGAGGTTGAGGCAGGAGGATTGCTTGAGCCCAAAAGTTTGAGGTTGCTGTGAGCTAGGCTGATGCCACGGCACTCACTCTAGCCTGGGCAACAGAGTGAGACTCTGTCTCAAAAAAACAAACAACAACAACAACAAAAAAACACATCTTCTCAGAGTAATGTGGCTTAACAAACAAAACACTGTGGGTCTTATCAGTTTATTTAAACTACTTCATATTTCTGAAATATTCAACCTATGTTCACATCTGTATATACAAAGATTTCTTTTAATCAGATAAGAATTGATCATCCCTCTGAAGTGCTCACGTGGACACAGTCATAGAGGACAGACAGGAGATAGGCTCTGTCTCTGGAGGAGACGATCATCTCTCTGGGCCTGCCTTTTGTGGAGGGCAGAGCACAGAAGCCAGCCAAAGCCAGACTCACTTTAACCTGAAAACTGGAAAATCTACATTACCCATCAAGATCGCCTGTGAAACCTTAAGTTCATTATTACTGGTAAGTGAATGAATACCTTTAGCTCATCAATGCATTGGTCATACAAATTCAAAAGAATGTGTATAACTGGTGTACAGACTAACTTCATGCTAATTTCAACATTGGAATACTCATGAAGCTCAGTTATTAAGCATTTTTGCCATGCTAACCCTGTAATAGCCTTATGATGTGTAGATTTATAGGTATTTAAATCTTGTAACAACCCTATGAGGTTAGGTACTGCTACATTTCCCATTTTACAGATGAGAAGCCTGATTCACTAACATAGGAACTTGTTGACAGGCACTCAGTATCAGGGCTGGAATTTGAACCCATGCAGACTGATTCCAGAGTGGACTCTCTTAACCATAACCATATATTCGTAGCCATTCAAGGTAAAAAATGATAGAAAGCTGTACATCAGGGAGGCATAAGATTTGTTCTGGGGTATTCTTTTTTTTTTGAGACAGAGTCTCACTCTGTTGCCCGGGCTAGAGTGTCATGGCGTCAGCCTAGCTCACAGCAACCTCAAACTCCTGAGCTCAAAGGATCCTCCTGCCTCAGCCTCCCAAGTAGCTGGGACGACAGGCATGCGCCACTATGCCCGGCTAATTTTCATATATATTTTTTTTTAGTTGTCCAGCTAATTTCTTTCTATTTTTTTTAGTAAAGACAGGGTCTCGCTCTTGCTCAGGCTGGTCTTGAACTCCTGTTCCTGAGTTCAAATGATTCGTCTGCCTCGGCCTCCCAGATTGCTAGGATAATAGGTGTGAGCCACCGCACCTGACCTCTGGGGTATTCTGATAGTGGGTAGTACAGCTATATCACAGGCGATTGGGGTGAAATTTCAGGACCATGCAGAGGGCTTGAACCTCCCAACTTTTCTGCAGTTCCCCTTTCCCAACTATATTATCTGCCTGCTGCTTGTTGGCATCCTTCTTCATTTATTCAGTCAAGCTACAAATAATAATTGTATGCCTGATATACGCCAGGTTTTTATATTATGCACAGGAAATAAGATTAAGAAGACACAGGTTCTTCCATATTTATGGCAAATACTGCCCTCACTTTCTTACTCCTGTTCATAATTTCATTGTTCATCTTTCCATCAGTTCAGATCATTCCTTGCTGATGTGAAGTGACCTCAAAGTGACTTTTTTCTAAGTCCTGACCCTTTGCCTTTCAGCATCAGTTAAAAACAGCAGTAGCATCTGGATCCTATTTCTCAATAAAATGCCTTTTCAACAGCTCAAAGCAAGATTTGAGATTTTTTTGGTTTTTTTTTTGAGACAGTCTCACTCTGTTGCCCCAGCTAGAGTGCCATGGTGACAGCCTCGCTCACAGCAATCTCGAACTCCTGGGCTCAATAGATCCTTCTGTCTCAGCCTCTCGAGTAGCTGGGACTACAGGCATGCACCACCATGCCTGGCTAATTTTTTCTATGTTTGTAGTTGGCCAATTAATTTCTTTCTATTTTTAGTAGCAACAGGGTCTCTCTCTCTTGCTCAGGCTGGTTTCCAACTCCTGACCTTGAGTGATCCTTCTGCCTCGGCCTCCCAGAGTGCTAGGATTGTTTTTGTTTTAATTTGGGAGTGTTTCAAGTCCAACTTAGTTCCATCATTCACCTCCTGGCAGCTTAATAACCAGCCCTTATCTGTGGGCTATTTAATGACTATATAGTACCACCCTGGGAGCAATAGACTAAGGCCTTTTTCCAGATGCCCATGTTTTAAGACTTTAAGCTGGAAAGAACTTCACTATGTAAAATTTACTTTGATTATTTTAAGTCAGGATTTGACTTTCTTATTCAGAAACAAAAAAAATTGGCCTCTGGCTTTCTGCCTCCCGCTCTTTTGGCTTTAGGCCATATGATCATCTAATTTGTAGTTTTTCAGGCAGAAAGAGGTTAGAAAGTGGCAAATGTGGCTTCAACAGAAGATAATCACATCAAGCCTGACAGGAATTATGAAGACTGCTACAGAAATTGCCATTTTTTAAAAAAATTCACCTCCTTTTCCACAAAACATACCTTCCTCTTCCTTCATCATCCTTGCCTGTTCTCTTTGAGAACTCCAGGTCCAAGAGGCACCACTCAGTTGCCCTGGATTTTGTTGCCTATAGGCAATTATGCTAACAGTCTGCAGTAGTAGATCTTATTATGCTTGCATATATTATACATTCTATAACAGAAGGTTTTTGCTGGAAAGCTGCACCGTTAGATATGATTTGCATTTCTTACTACATACTTTTCTTTGGTCCTTGAGGACAAACATGTTAAGGATTCCTTTGTGCATCAACAGAAAAACAAAACACAAAACAGTCTATCTGTGGGCTTCAGTCTTTTATTTTTCCTTTAACAGAACAGACATTGCTTTAAAGCAGGGCTTGCCTTTGCTGCCGGGCCTACCAGTGTTGTGTTTGGAGCTGTTAGGGTGAGGGAGGACGGCAAAAATAAGACTTTTAGTGTAACCTCATCTATAATTGAAAATAAAAACGCTGCCATAAGATCAAATCTTGTCAAAAATAACAAGTATTTGGAATTAAAATTATTCACTCTCAAATGTCTTTTAAAGATGTTGTTCTTTTTGAGGGCCTTGCTCTGCTAGTGCTGAAGAACGTGTTTAGTTGGCCTACTGAATAATCCCGCACAGTGGGCATTCCACTGAAGTCATGTCTAGTTGGGAGTTCAGGGATGAATGATAGAGATGGACCCCTGATATGAGCTGGTGCCGCCCTGGCTGGCTGAATTTGCCCTCCCCCAGTGCATCAAAAGGCTGCCTGGGCCAGGTGCGAGCGGCTGGCACCGAGCCTGGCACACCTCCCCGCGCGCCTGGCCGCGGCCGTCGTCCGCTTGATTTAAGGCTGGTCTGAGCTGCCCCTTCCACGCTGCTTTCGAAGGCTGCGGCCGCGACTGGCGAGGAGACGTGAGCGAGACGGTTGGGAGAAGAGCCCTTGGCAGCTCAGCGCTGGGTCACGGACGTGGGAGAGGGTCCCGCAGCGAAGCTGGAGCACCACATCCAGCGACTCCGTGCGGCACCTCGGCCGCCTCGTGGACAATGCCGCCCGCCAAGCCCGGACTACGACTCCCGGCATGCCCCGCGCCCGTTCCAGAGGCCGGGGCGGCCCGGCGTGCACTGCGCCGGCCCGCCTGACAGCACAGCACCCTGCTCGGCCCGCTCTGCGCCCGGTAAAGCACGCTGGCCTTCTCTCGTCTTTCCGTGTGCTCCTCTTTTTCTGACTGCCTGGGACTCAGCCCCTCGAATGGAAAGCAGTCTCCAAAATTCAACCCCGTAGAGCCACCGCCAGCCAATAAAGTGCCTGGATTAAGGCCATGTGATAGTGGTGGGGCGGTGCTCCGACGGCTCCTTGATCTCTATGGTTTTCGCGGCTCGCTAGAGGGCGTGTGGTCCACTGGAGGACTCCCTACATTCTTCCTCCATTACCTCACTGCCTCCGGTGGCTGCTGGGATATCGGAGGACTCTGGTTCCTGCTCGAATCAGTCCTCCAGCCGCCCGGGGAATACCTCTAGTTCTTCCCGGCCACCGCCGCCGCCCGGCCGCTTCCTCTTTCGCCCACCCGCCTCCTTCGCCCCGCCCCGTCCGTGCCGCGCGTCCGGCCCACCCGCGGGCCCGCTTCTCTCGGGAGCCCCCACCCAGGCGCATGGCTCCATGAAGCAGGAGGAGGAGGCAGAGCGCGAGAGGTCCCGTCCGCCCCAGCCGCGTCTGGGCCAGGAGAAAAGGTGGGAAACTCGGACTGCGCCGCGCCCTCCTTTTCCCCCGCCGTCGGGCCAGGCCTCCCTCGGGCCGCCGCCGCCGTGCCGACCGGGCCTGCTCGCCCCGGGGCGGGCGGAGGGACCGAGAATGAATCCCCGGGATCCTGGGGCAAGGGTCCCGGGGCGGCGTGGGGGAGGGGCCCCGGGCGGCGGCGAAAGGAGGCGGGCGGGGCCTCGGGCCCTGGGTCCCCGCGGAGGGCAGAGGGGTGGTGAGGCTCTGCTGGCAGGGGTGGGCGGCTGCCTTTGCCCCGGGCCGCGAAGCGACACTCCAGCTCTTGCTCCTTTTCTGCGCTCCCTCCAGGAAACAGTCGCGGGTCTGTGTAAAGTTTGGTGGTCTCCGGCGCCGCCTGGCGGCCCCCGCCCCCCACCGTTCCCCCGCCCCCTCCCGCGCCCCCTCCCCCGCCCGGCGTCTGGATTCCACCCCCGCGGCTCGGCCCAAGCTGCTCTACCCGTCGCTCTGTCGTCTCCCTAACTCCCCCGGCGCTCCGTGCTCTCCCTCTTCACACCCTTTTTTCTTACCTTTCACCTTTTCCCTCTGCCTGGTTTGCCCCTCCCCGCTCTGGCTTCTCCTCTCCCCACTCTGTCTTGTCCTTTTTTTTGCTTAACTCTCTTTTCACACGCGTGCTTTCTCCCCTTTCTCTTTTCTTTCTTTCCCCACTCCCGCTCTTAGGCCCTCCTCCTTAAGCACCCCGACCCCCATTTCCATCATCCCTCCACCTTACACTCCGGGTTTTATGCCTCTATCCTCCCCAGGCTGTGGGTTTTGCCCTTCATTCCTTGCCCTCCTCCATTCCCTGTCCTGATGTGAACTCCTCTTTGCCCTGCTCCCTCACCCTTATACCTCTGGGCCTTAACCTCTTTCATTGCCCTCTCTTAGGATATAGTGGGTGGGGCCAGAAGTCTCCTGTTTACATCTTTGAGAATAGCTCAATTCTCTAGTACTGGGAGAGTTGAAGAGATTATGTAGAGATTTATGGAAGACTGAGGATGAGTGACTTTTACCAACAGCTGTCATCTCCTCCTGGCATAACAGGATGGCCTGTCCTCAGGTCCCTGGCCATGATATGCTGTCCAGCAATTCTTCACTACTGTCTTTGCAGAGGATTGGGGAATATGTTAGTGTTCTGAAACCAGTGGAGAGCCTCGAAATGGTATATCCTGGCCTAAGAGCAACTTTTGATCTAAATTGGTGATGGGGGAAGTTTTGATGTGTGCCTGGTGATCAGCTTCAATAAAACCTTAGATCCTCAGTGTCTTCCCTTTTGGGTGATGATGCCAAGGATGAGGTGATTCAGGCAACTGCTGCCTCATAATTAGAGTCTGAAATATTTTGAAGTAAGAAGAGCCTGTTCTGTAGCTTCCCCCACCGCCTCCCCAGAAATTGCTCTCTTGAGGTGTAGTTTTTCAAAAACTGTCTTCTGTACTACCTTGATTTTGTTTGTTCACTGCACCTGCGTTTCCATCTTAGGTACTGGAAGAAGGAATGGAATTGGAAGGAAGAAGATTTATTCCAGAGACAAAATAGCTCTCCTCCTCTGTTGTAGCTATTCCTCTGGCAATATAAACTTTCTGCTTTCAGTGAGTATTATCTTGGACTTATTTATTTATTTTTTGAGGCAGAGTCTCACTCTGTTGCCCGGGCTAGAGTGCCGTGGCATCAGCCTAGCTCACAGCAACCTCAAACTCCTGGGCTCAAGCAATCCTCCTGCCTCAGCCTCCCGGGTAGCTGGGACTACAGGCGTGCGCCACCATGCCCAGCTAATTTTTTCTAAATGTTTTTAGTTGGCCAAGTAATTTCTTTCTATTTTTAGTAGAGACGGGGTCTGGCTCTTGCTCAGGCTGGTCTCGAACTCCTGAGCTCAAATGATCTGCCCGCCTTGGCCTCCCAGTGTGCTAGGATTACAGGCGTGAGCCACCTCACCCGGCCTATCTTGGACATATTTAGAATAGAATTTTATTGCTGGTTTTGGTTTAGGCCTGTGTTAGGATTTTAGGATGAAGGTGTATTTTTCTACCTCCATGAGGAAGTCCAAATGTTGATGAAGTTCTTCCACTTGTTCTCTTTTAAAATAATTTAAATATGCAAAGACAAGTTATTTTTCATAATCCCATTAGAGTCACCTAGATGGTGGTATATGCCATTACACTTCCTTTATATTCTAGTGCAGAAGCTTCTGGTTTCCTGCCCTTCCCAAATTACTCGCTTTTTCAAGATAACCAAAGAGATTGTCTTAACTCTTAGGTTAATTAATTCAGAGGTCAATGCAGTTCCTAATCAAGGTCAATTATTGGTTCTCTTTTATATGGTTTTAGTCTTCAGAGATTTATGGAACATTTTGCCCTAAGTTCACTATGGTAATATTATTTTCTTGAAAATTCCATCACAGATTTGAAAATAATAAAAATTCTACATGTAAACTTTAAACAAAGTTCTGAAAAAAAATTTATTACTGCTGCACCCCCTTGAGTTTATTAATGATAATATGCTAACATTTGTAAGGGTTTTTCAGAGTGCTTTCACATCTCATCTGAGCCTCCCAAACCCTCTTGTGAGGGAGGAAGGGAACAAAGTATTTTCACTTTACAAGTGAAAGAACTGAGGCGCCATGGTGGCTCACACCTGTAATCCTAGTACTATGGGAGGCTGAGGCAGGAGGATTGCCTGAGCTCAGGAGTTTGAGACCAGCCTGAGCAAGAGTGAGACCCCGTCTCTACTAAAAATAGAGAAATTAGCTAGGCGTCATGCACTTGTTGTCCCAGCTACTCGGGAGGCTGAGGCAGGAAGATCACTTGAGCCCAGGAGTTTGAGGTTGCTGTGAGCTAAGCTGATGTCACGGCTCTCTACTCAGGGCAACGGAGTGAGACTGTGTCTCTAAAAAATAAAAACTGAGGCCCTGAAAGATCTGACACCTTGCTATGAGTCACACAGAAAAGGAAGGGGAGATGAGAAACAAAAGTTGTGACTCCTACATACGTGTTTTTCCTTAGGCTAAGTTGATGTGGAAATGTATAGTTCTGCATGTTTTTAAAAATCTATAAATCTTAAAAGCAGTTGCTGGGTACAGTAGCATGGGCCTGTAGTCTCTCATAGAGAGGTCGGAGGATCACTTGTGCCCAGGAGTTCAGGGCTGCAATGAGCTATGTATGATTGCACTGGTGAATAGCCACTGCACTCCAGTGTGGGCAACATAGCCAGACTTCATCTCTCAAGAAAAAAAAAGGAAGTTGTATAGGTAGATCTGCCTGTATTTTGTGGGGAAATTTTTCACACACCAAGTGTTTTGGGAGTGCATGTGTGTGACAGAGTTTCAAATTATAGAAATAATTACTTGGAATGGTTACCAGAATGTTTGTGGGTTTTTCATCTGACTATTTCCTGGAATAGTTCCATAAGTAGGACAGAATTATAGCTCAGGTGCCATTTCAGTACTCATAATTATTAAATTGAATTTCATCTCAACTCTTTGTGTCACAAAGGAAACAACAGCCTGTTCCCTTTTGTAGAAGACTTGATTTGAGCAGACATCTAGACACTAAATGATAACAGAAGAAAACACAGAGAACTTGTTTCTTTCCCTCTTTCCTACCTCCCAGATCTTGATGAGGTCATGCCCTCCAATAAGCTGTTTTGAGGCTTATCTTCAAAGGATAAATCTTGATTTTTTTTTCCATCTCTAGGCTTTCGTAGATGTTTTAATCTGGTTATTGTTTGAAATCTAACTACTTTGACAGTGTGGTTCCACTAATCAATATGTGTCAAGACAAGCTGGAAAGAAATTAAATCTATATTAAAATAAAAAATAAAATAATAAAAAATTTAAAAAAGAGAATAGTATATTTAGCAAATTTAGTCTCTTTAATGTATGTTTGTAAGCTTAAAGGAGGACCCTGGTAGAATAGAATTCTGTACAACTCTCAGCCCAGTATTCTTTGTTTCAGTATCTCAGAATGAAAAGAAACAGTGAGTGATTTATTAGAAACCATTGCTCTCCAAAGTGGAAGGACATCAAGGTCATTAGAGTAATAATGCCATGTTAATAATATGAATTTTTGGAGTACAGAGTGGTTCTTAATAGAATTATGAGAGCATTTGTTTCTCTAAAAATTGTAAGAACTCAAAGCCATGTTATTTTTGTAACCAACCCTACTTTTATAAGTAGGAATAGTGGTAGTATTAGTAATAGCACATATTTAATAAATAGTAGTTATGTTGAATTATCACAATTGATTGTTGGTCAGTTACAGATTGAACTCTTTGTTCTACTCTTTCCCCATTTCTCACTATTGCACTTGACTAATTTTTTTTTTTTTTTTTTTTTTGAGACAGTCTCTCGCTCTGTTGCCCGGGCTAGAGTGCTGTAGCATCAGCCTAGTTCACAGCAACCTCAAACTCCTGGGCTCAAGCGGTCCTTCTGCCTCAGCCTCCCGAGTAGCTGGGACTACAGGCATGTGCCACCATGCCCGGCTAATTTTTTCTATTTTTGGTAGAGACAGGGTCTCGCTCTTGCTCAGGCTGATCTCAGAACTCATGAGCTCAAACGATCCGCCTGCCTTGGCCTCCCAGAGTGCTGGGATTACAGACGTGAGCCACCACGCCCGGCCAGTACTTGACTAATGTTAGAAAAAAAATAGTAGTTACATTCAGAAAAAAACTGCCAAGTGCTTTTAATGTCTTACTCATTGAATGCTCACAAATAACCCTCTGTGGTAGGTGGGGCCTGAGTCCACAGAGATGTGACAATTTGCCTGAGTTTGCAAAGCTGGTATGTTGCAAGTCAGAATTGGGATCTAAGCTTAGACTGTAACCCCAAAGCCTAGACTCTGTCCTCTGAAGATGGGTGTTTTAAGTGGACTTAGTAGCCTTGGAAGGGACCCATAATGATGGAGGAAGGCCCTTCTGCCCAGCCAGCCACATGAGTTAGGGCGTCCTCACATCCTGATCTCAGTACTGTTCTTTTTTTTTTTTTTGAGACAGAGTCTCACTCTGTTGCCCGGGCTAGAGTGAGTGCCGTGGCATCAGCCTCGCTCACAGCAACCTCAAACTCCTGGGCTCGAGCGATCCTCCTGCCTCAGCCTCCCGAGTAGCTGGGACTACAGGCATGCGCCACCATGCCCGGCTAATTTTTTCTATATATTTTTAGTTGGCCAATTAATTG
>CAUYPO010008385.1:0-11850 GCA_963574435.1 Cheirogaleus major
ATTTTCCAAATGAACCTCTTAATATTGTTAGTGACTCTCAGTATGCTGTTTATGTTGCCTCCCAATTACCTAGTGCCTCACTACCACTTAATTCTTCTACCACATTACAACAGTTATTTTCGTATTTACAGACTCTTCTCCTTGCATGCCATTTTTCCCATCTATTTGGTTCACATTCTGGATTTCCCAGTCCTCTATCACAAGGTAATGCTAATATTGACTCTTTACTTGTAGCTACTATTCAGGATGCCTCAGCTGAACACACTCTTCATCACACTAATGCTAAAGGCCTTCGACGACAATTTTCCCTCTCTAGAAAGCAGGCTTACGCTATTGTATGCTCGTGTTCTGCTTGTGCCCCTCTCACTCTTCCTTCTCTCCCCTCTGGGTGCAACCAATGAGGGTTGCGCAGTAATCATATTTGGCAGATGGATGTTACCCACGTCGCCTTGTTTGGACGTCTTCGTTATGTTCATCATACCATCGACACTCACTTTCAGTGGGCTACGGGTCATAGCTCTGAAAAAGCCTGTGTCATTATTACTCATTTTTATTCCTATTTTGCTGTCATGGGACTTCCGGCGACTCTCAAAATGGAAAAAGCTCCAGCTTATACCTCTCAAAAACTTGATAATTTTTTAACGCTGTATTCCATTCAACATATTACTGGAATTCCTTTTAATAGCCAATGACAAGCCATCATTGAATGTGCAAATCATACTCTCAAGCTTCAATTACTAAAACAAAAAGGGAGAATCTGGGAATCTCCTCATTGACACTTACTCCATGCCCTTTATACCCTCAATTTTTAAAATTTTTGGCAGGATCTGCATGCGTTGGCTGCAGAGCATCATTTTGCTTCTTCACCTCCTTTACAGAAAGCCTGTGATCCTGTGTACATTGCTACTCCTACTGGAGAATGGATTGAGGGAGAAGTTCTACAATGGGATCGGGGATATGCTTATGTCTCCACAGAACAAGGTTGTGAGTGGGTTCCTATACACCAACTCAAAAGAAGATATCCAAGCCAAGAGACAAAACAAGATGAGATCTCGGTACCCAAAACAGAAGGAGAAAAAGCAGGACGTAACATTGGTGGTGAGGTCGCCCCTTAACCTGTCTGCCTTTCTACTAATCTTATGTTCCTCTCTGGTTGATCAGGTTATTTCTGCTGATGCTCCGCATGTATACTGGGCTTATGTTCCATATCCTCCCCTTTTTAAAGCTGTATCTTGGAGTGAGCCAGAAGTTCTCATTTATACTAATGTTTCAGAATGGCTGCACCCTCCATTCCAATATCAGTCACCACATCCTGCAGATGAAGAGAGGGTGATTTCTAATTTTTCTACTTATGCTCAAGGCTGTCCCACTTGTTTTGGAGAAGGAGATCACTGTTCATAAGCCTCTTATCATCAGGCATGGGGTTTAAAATATAATTCCTCCACGTTTGCCACCCATACCGTGTTGTTATCTATGAAAGGATTTAAAGGAGTGGTGTCTAATTTGACTGAAAGGCCCCCATCCCTGCCTCTTTGTTCTATGCCTCATATTGAACCTCCTATGGCTCATTTTGAGTGGAGTGTATGTAGAAGAAAAGTTTTAAAAGAGCTGCATAACAACCTTAAAATTGTTGATTGGAGTCCCTATGGCGACTTTAAAGAAAATTTTTCCGGCCGTTCTCTGCGCTAGCAGGTACAGGGAGATACCATCAAGGCCGTTGCTAATGAAACAGTTGTTTGGCATGAAAAAGGCCTTTCTCCTCCCCAACCTCACTTGCTTAGAGGCTCAGAAAAACAAGGCCATTTGTGGAAACTTCTAGCCTCTGGCAGGCAGATTAAGGTTTGGGTTGGGAATATGTCCTCTGATGGACATAAGGGAATGGAAGTAACTCTTCATCACTGTTCCTCTAGGTCTATACTAGCTTGTGTCTGTTATCCTTACCTCCTGCTTATGGGAACTGTTTACTGGAATCATTCCGATGGAAAATTGACATGCCCAGGCAACTGTGCTTTATTCACTTGTTTAAATTTTACTTCATGAGCTGGTTTTAATAAATCCCAACATTGCCTGTATATCCTCAAGGCCCACACTGAGATTTGGTTGCCTGTCAGTCTATCTCGACCTTGGGGCGATTCAGCCCTAGTCACCACTCTCTTAAATAAGATCACTTCTCTGGCTTGTAGAATCAAATGAGCCATTGGCCTTATAATTATGGAAGTAATTGGCTTAATTGCTATTGCCTCCTCGGCTGCTGTAGCTGGAGTAGCCTTACATCACTCTGTACAAACTGCTGACTTTGTGCGTAACTGGCATGAGGATTCACACAAATTGTGGAAACATCAGGAGGAGATTGATAATCACCTTGAGGGCGAGATTATTCAGTTACAAAGCACAGTTCGGTGGCTGGTAGACAAGATTCAGGTCCTTACGACTCAGTCTTTTCTCCGTTGTGACTGGAACTCCTCCCAGTTTTGTGTTACTCCTATCCCTTTCAATAGCAGTCAACACTGGAAGTCTATGTGAAAATTGTTGACTGGAGGTAAGAATTTAACTGATGACCTTAAAATATTGGAATAAGAAATAACCTCTACACTTCAAGAGAATCTGCCGGAGTTTAATAAAGAGGAATTCTTCTCTGGCTTGGCTAATGAACTATCTCAGGCCAACCTTTTGGCCTCCTTAAAAACTATGCTTAGTAGTATTGGAAATAATCTGGGCATCCTCTTGTTTATATCACATATTGTGCTTCTAATTAATAGGTGATCGAAGAGAAAGCAAAAGATTCAACAACAGCAGAAACAAAATGGCATGGCTGTGTTTCAGTGTGTTCATCTGTGAAAATAAGAAAGAATAGGGGGAGATGTTGAGGACTTGCCATCTAATTGTGCAGCTTAAGAATTAACCTTAGGAGAAGGAGTATGTGCACAGCCCAGAGCAGCATTAGAGTCATATGTTCCAGCTTAGGTTTACCTAGCAAACAGGGTTGCTGCTTGAAGGCATAACAAAGAGTTTGAGCTTCTGCACATAAGCAAATGTTTCCCAGCCCCACAGCCCTGGGGGTCTGGAGGCCACTTGATACACATCTTGCCCTTATGGGTACTGTGTTAGCTCATGGGATGGCTGGTAGTCAATGACGGGTAAGATTCCTCAAGGAGGAACAACCTAAGACAGGCACAGCCACAGGGGGCCAGGCCGAAGGGGATGTGAATGGAAAATTTCCCTTTGTGGCTGCATTGCTTATCGATGCTTATATCAAACTTGGGTTTATGGCCGTCACCTTAAGCAACTGCATTAAAACCCTGAGTCATGGGACATCTGTGTCCTTAGGCTACGTGTTCCAGAATTTAAGGCCATTGCTGCAATGCCTGGGTGGTAACGTATAAGGAAGTATCTTTGATTTTTAGGGTATAAAAATAAAATGACTGGTGCGTTCGGCACTGCAGTCTTGTACCGTCTTTGTGTGTGTTTCTGTCTTTCTTTGTGTTTTGTGTTCATCCCCTGTCCTGCAAATGGGCCACCGCAAGGTAAGATGTTCCAGGTCAAATAATCTGCACTCCAAAAGGAATTTTCCAGTTAGAAGACCTACTGGAACGGTTGGTGGACCTTTAAAGATGTCCTTATGGACTCAATCCTGAGGAAGTCAAGGTGAAGAGGTGAAGGTAAGGGGGAAATGGCTTGGCCTTTTACAAAGGGACTCCACTCTCTAGGGAAAGTAGAAGAAATTTCTGGGCTCTGTTGATAATGTATGGCCCATAAAGCAAGGAAAACTAGATAAATGCTTAAGAACTATATAAAGGAGTGAGAGGAAGTGATGCGGATAAAGGATGTTCTAAGTTTTCAGACCCTTATTTGAAGAATCAGCTAGTTTCTTAAACTGTGGCTATTTCTGAGTACCAGACTCATTATAAATAAACATTTTTTATTGAGAGTAACTGTTTCAAAGTGTGTATTCTCAATCTTTCTCTGCTTCCAGAGAAGCAGCTATGTCTTCTAAGTAAAGAGCTCTGACATTGAATTTGCGCTATGTACAAAAGCACTGCAAATTAATTGAATTAAAATTAGTGTTCACAGGCTTCAAATTCTAAATTAATCCTTTGCTTGGGAAGGCAATTCTTAAGCAAAGAATTAATAATATTTAATTGAGAACACAACATTTCCATCTTTAATATTATTTAAGAAACTGTTTTTTGAAACTTCTTTTTGAAATATCTGTGTTTAACCTGGAAGGGTTCTATACATGGAAAGTAACAAAGTTATAACCAGTACCAGTTGTGCTTTGATCCATGACTACTAAAGTTATTGAAGTTGAATTATCTTGTGACAATTAAACTAAAGTGTTATTGGAAATAAGGTTGTGAGCTGAGTGCAGTGGCTCATGCCTGTAACCCTAGCACTCTGGGATGTCGAGGCGGGCGGATTGTTTGAGCTGAGGAGTTCCAGACCAGCCTGAGCAAGAGCGAGATCCCATTTCTACTAAACAATAGAAAGAAATAAGCTGGACATATAAAAATATATATAAAAAAAATTAGCCAGGCATGGTGGCACATGCCTATAGTCCTAGATACTCGGGAGGCTGAGGCAGAAGGATTGCTTGAGCCCAGGAATTTGAGGTTGCTATGAGCTAAGCTGATGCCATGGCACTCTAGCTTGGCAACAAAGTGAGACTCTGTCTCACAAAAAAACCAAAACAAAACAAATAATGTTGTGAAATTTTGTGTTTTGAGCATACATTTCTCTTTTAGAGAAAGATTTGATCTTGCCAGGACAGGAGATAGCAGTATGTCAACAAGTTGTGTAATTTTTATATTTCAGGCATCAATTTTTCTTTTGAAGAAAGATGTAACCTTGCTGGGCTGAAGCTCATAATTCTTCAGTGGCAGATAAAAAGGAATGATCCATAAGTAATGACATGCTCAGAGCTGAGGTTTTGAATAGTTCTTCTCCAAGGCTAGAATCCTGAAATTTTTCCTCTCATTTGAGCCAATTTTAAATCTTGATTAGAAGTTAGTGCTTCTGTGCTGAGAAGAGGGCTATGCAGTTCCCATTTCTTTGGTAAAAGTCCTATATTAAGTGATTCTTATATAAATTCTAATATTTACACATTGACAACTGGAAAGTTTCCTACTAAAAACCTTTTGTTTAAACGAAACAAAAAATATGACAAAAATCTTCCTAGGTGTTTAAAGCTTTGGGAGTTGGCTTCAATTCTTCAAAAGTGACTATATGTTTCACCCCTATGGCAAATAATAATAATCCCTACATCTATCCTGAGCGCAAAATTGGAGATACACTCATAGCATATTTAGTTCCTTGCAAAAATGTGGATATTTGCACCAAACCTGGAATGCCTTGGATTCCCTATAACTGTATTTTTCTAAATTTTACATTTGCTTTCATGTGGAAAAAATACCAGCCTCAGTATATGCCAAATATATCTGAAAATTATTGGGAATTTGTGTCAGGAGTTACCTGGGTGTACTGAGAATGTGAGATTGTAACTGGAATGTGCTGTAATCCAATTGTACTTTTGTCTTTTGCAAATTGGTTTTCATAAAGCACAGTCAGTACTGGGAAAATTTCAGGAGCTTATAGAAATTGAGTCACATGAGATGAGTGGGTAGCTTTTTAATTGTTATTATGTGGCATATTTTCATAACAATTATTGATAATGTGTTTTCTAGATTTTTTACTGGCTTTGATGGCTCTAAACTAGCACATGCAAGCCAACAAAGAAATCAAGGCCCTGTGAAAACTTGAAGTTCAGTGCTTAAACTTCTTATGACAAATAAATGAGCAACAGTATCAGTGAAGGAAAACATGAAGGAAAAAAAGAAACAGGTTGAAGTAGTGAGGCTCAGAGGGAAATAGCCAAGACTCCGTTTTGGCACATGGGAATGAAAACCTGGAGGAGGGTTTTAGTTAAAACCTTGAAAGCCAGTGTTTCCTTAGCTGCTCTTTTTCACTAACTTCCATAATGTGTATAGGGACTCTATTTTGACACTGGGTGCCCTATGCCCTTATAATTCCCTGAGGCTCCATGGGCAGGAGGTTAAAATTTCTTTAGACAGCCAGTTCTATGGTCATAAAAGATCATCTAACCTTGTATGCTTTGAATCATATTTTGTCAAGGGGCAAAAAAGAAATGGACATTTCTGAAACTCACAACAGTATTATAATTTAAACACATGGTTTGATATAACAATATGCAGCATAGTATATTTGAGTTAGTGGGAGGACATAAACAAATGAGTATTAAAGATGGTAGCACAAATGAAAAGGGACAGGGAACCAATTCTTTAAGGTTCTCATATAGAAGTAGGCAAGAAAGGATCTAAAGTTAAACTGGAAACATCATGTGATTTATAGAGATGTGTATATGTCCAAGTTGACAAAGGATGGACTATGGAGAGTTTGTAATGTGTTGATTTGGTTAGGCTGACTAGCTTTCCCATAATTTCTTTCCCTATATGTTTCCAGTTAAGGCTGTGCCACAAGAGACATTTTGTGAGAAATTTGAAGGGCAGAAGCAAAGGAGCAGCTATATCATGAATATTGGGTTTTGTGCTCATAAGGTTGGGGAAAGGTCTCCATAGCCCATGCATATCGTTTATCTGCTGGATCACCTCCTTGGTGTGGGGCAGCAACTAGACTGCTGTTGTTTCACTATCTCTTGGATCTTCCTTCAACTTCTCTAACTCCTTGTCCAGATGGATGTGTATCTATGTGACAAAGGACACGAGGTTCTTCTGTAGGATACCCACATCATTAAAAGTGGAGACAGTGGGTTGCGTGTACTGTATGTGGAGCAGAGTACAGTGAAGTGGAGGCAGAGAGGCTCCCACTTTCCCATAGAGAAACCCTGAATGGCCTCTAAGGGTGAGCCACACACATGCCCTCACACACAGCAAGCCTGCGAGGTCACTATCATATGAAAAAGATTTTGCCCAGTACATCTTCCTCCTTGTGTACTTCCATTTGCCTACCTGGGGTCCAGTGAGAACTGACACTCACAACAAGGTTGATCCTAATATATGATAAGACCTGCAGTCAGAAGTAAGAGATTTAGATACATCGGACAAGGGTCAGAAGGAGGGGTAGCAGAGACTATGGGAGACTCCATGAGAGGAGATTGTGGAGGAGAACTAGAAGAAGAGAAGCTTGGAGACCAGCGACAAGGGTAGGTGGAGCAGGTAGCTTTCCCCTCCCTTGCATCTCAGACTTCTGGTGGGATCTCCAGCAGTTGGAGAGACCTGCGGACACCAGCCCAGAGATGGCCAATGGCAGTGAGCAGTGAGCCTATAGCGGACATGGCACCAGCCTCCCAACACCCTCAGGGCACCTACCTGTGCACAGTCCCGAGCCGTCCAGCAGGCGCCATATTGCTACACTCTCCACTCCCCCTTCCCTATCCAAGGCTGCCGAGAGAGACAATACAGCCACCAACCGGAGGCATCTCCAGGGAATGGGACCTTCCCTTTTGGAGCCCTAAAGATGACTGAGGGGAACTCAGAGAGTGAGCTCCCTACCGGCCAGCCCTCCCAGGTGCTGCTGGCCTGGTGACTCCAGGAGAACAGGGCAGATTCTGAGGATAAGGGACATTGACCCAGCTTGGGGACTCTGTGGGTGATGTAAGACTGGCACTCCTCTCCCTGGTGAGGAGTGTCTCTTGTGACACAGCCTTAACTGGAAACATATAGGGAAAGAAATTATGGGAAAGCTAGTCAGCCTAACCAAATCAACACATTAAAAAGTCTCCATAGTCCATCCTTCGTCAACTTGGACATATACACATCTCTATAAATCACATGATGTTTCCAGTTTAACTTTAGGTCCTTTCTTGCCTCTCCCCTAGCTGTGATGTAGGCTGGGACGTTCCCTACACAAATTCGCAGCCTGAGCTGGCTTGAGGTCCTGCCTAGCAGAAGAGGCTCAGGAGAAGCTGCGGAGTTGCGGAAGGTGGAAGGGAATGAGGCCTGCTCAAGACCGCAGGTTTCAGACAGCCCCACCCACACACCCAGACTTTCTGGCTGAGTGGGACCATTCCAGCCACTCCCTGAAGCTTTGCCCGGAAGGACAAAACAGAACTTTGAACCCTGTTGACAGCAATTGTGGTGTGTGAAGGCAGGCTTACCTAACCCAGCTCTGCCCAGACTCACTCCCAGAGCTGCCATCACTAAGGTGGAGAATAAAGACACACCTGGAAGTCCCAGGGCACCAGCCACCATGTGATACAGCAGTGCCTCTCAAGAGGATCAAGAGCTGGTTACAGGACCCAAAAACAACACTATAGCCTGCTCCTGCCAGGAAGCAGCACCTACTGACAGGGAGGTCATTCTGCACACCTGTTTATGGCATCTACTAACTAATAATTCAGGGTGTGGTCGAATCTCACCCACAAACATCACCTACAGGCACAGACACTAAACAGGGCGTGTCAATATACAAACGAAAATCTAAAGGTAAGAAGCAACCACTGATCCAGATGGGAAGAAATCAGTGAAATAACTCTAGAAATATGAAGACTCAAACGGAAAGCACATTCCCAAAGAGGAACTGCAGCCCCTTAGAAATGGACATCCACCAAAATCAGACCACGAAAATAAATTCAAACATGGATTATAAGCAAATTCAATGACTTGCAAGTAAAAATGGATAACCAACACAAAGAAACCACAAGAAGATTCCAGGAACTGGAAGAAAAATTCACTAAAGAAATTTAAATAATAAAGAAAAATTAAACCGAACTACTAGAAATGAAAAATCTACTCAGGGAACTATAAAACACAGTGAAAAGACTCAAGAACAGGATAGATCAAACAGAAGAAAGAATCTCAGAGACTGAAGATAATACCTTCCAATGAAATACGTCAGTCACAGAGATAGAGCAGAGAAACAAGAGAAAAGAGCAAAGCCTACAAGAGATGTGGGATTATGTGAAGAAACATAATGTGAGGGTTATAGGGTTACAAGAAGAGGAAGAAGAAAACACTCAGGGGTTGGATAAGCTATGTAAAGATATAATAGAAGAAAATTTCCCAGGCCTTGGTAAAATTCTCGATATATAAGTTCAAAAGGCTCAAAGGACCTCTGGGAGATACAATGCAAACAGCAAGACATCACGACATGCAGTCATCAGACTGACCAAAATATCAACTAAAGAGGCCCTTCTACAAGCTGTAAATGGAAAGAAGAAAGTCACATTCAAAGAAAATCCAATCTGAAGAGACCCAGGCTTCCCTACTGAAACTTTACAACAAGGGGAGACTGATACCCCATTCTCACTCTTCTGAAACAGAATAATGCCCAGCCTAGAATCTTATTCCCTGCAAAACTAAGTTTTGAATACAAAGGAAAAATTAAGACATTCTCAGATAAGCAAAGACTGAGGGAATTCACCAAGACAAGACCAGGCCTTCAAGAAGTACTCAAAACAGTGTTACCCACGGATTAGCACAATAAACACTCACAAATGTAAATCTACTCAAAAGCTAAAGATCAAAGCCCAGATACCACAATGGCTCAAGAGAGAAAACAAAGCAACAAAGTTCAATCCAACATAATGACAGAAATCTGCCCCACCTATCAGTTATCTCCATAAATGTGAATGGCTTGAACTCCCCACTCAAGAGACATCGGCTGGCCGAATGGATAAATAAAATGCAAGCAAAGTATCTGCTGCCTTCAAGAAACACATCTAACCTGCAAAGATGCAGTTAGACTAAAGGTAAAGGGGTGGAGAACAAAATATCAAGAAAACGGAAGCCAAAAGAAAGCTGGTGTGGCAGTGCTGATTACAGATAACTTAGTTTTTAAATCAACAAAAGTAATAAAACACAAAGAAGCTCGCTATATAATGGTGAAGGGTACACTTCAACAAGAACACATAACAATTCTAAATATATATGCACCCAACCTAGGTGCACCCAGATTCATAAAGCAAACTCTACTTGATCTAAACATATGGATAAACAACAACACCATAATAGTTGGAGACTTTAACACCCCACTGACAGCACAGATCCTCTAAACAGAAAATCAACAAAGAAATAATGGATTTAAGCAGAACTCTAGAATAAATGGGCCTAACTGGCATTTACAGGACATTCTACCCCAAAACCACTGAATATACGTTCTTCTCATCAGCTCATGGGTCATTCTCTAAGTTTGATCATCTTCTAGGACACAAAGCATGTCTCAAACAATTTAAAAAATAGAGATTATACAATGTATCTTTTCAGATCCTCATTGGAATAAATGTAGAAATTAACCCTAACAGGAACTCTCATATCCACACAAAGTCAACAACCTTCTGCTGAATGAACACTTCATAAATGTGGAATTCGAGATGGTAATAAAAAGATTCTTTGAATTAAATGACAAAGGAGACACAGGTTATCAAAACCTGTGGGACACAGCTAAAGCAGTCCTGAGAGTAAAGTTTATTTCCATAAATGCCTATATCCAAAAGACGAAAAGATCACAAATAGACAACCTAATGAATAGTCTCAAAGAGCTGTAAAAACAAGAACATACTGACCACAACCAAGCAGAAGAAATGAAATCATTAAGATCAATTCAGAACTAAATGAAATTTGAAAAAATTCAACATCTTTTAATGATAAGACACTCAACAAAATAGGCATAGATGAGGCTTACCTAAAAATGATACAAGCCATATATGACAAACTCACAGCAAATATCATACTTAACAGGGGAAAATTGAAAGCATTCCCACATAGAACTGGAACAAGACAAGGTTGCCGACTATCTCCACTTCTATTCAACATAGTACTGGAAGTCCTTGCTAAAGCAATCAGACAAGAGAGTGGAATTAAAGGCATCCAAATGGGAGCAGAAGAGACCAAACTCTCACTCTTTGCTGATGACATGATATTATACCTAGAAAATCCCAAGGATTCAACTAAGTGACTCCTTGGAATGATAAATGAATTTGGTAAGGTCTCAGGATACAAAATCAATACAGAGGCATCAAGGGCATTCATATATGACAACAAAAGTACAAGGGAGAACCAAATCAAAGACTCACTTCCCTTCAAAATAGCAACAAAGAAAATAAAGTGCCTAGGAATGTATTTAACTAAGGAGGTAAAAGACCTCTACAGAGAGAACTATGAAACACTGAAGAAGGAAATAGCACAGGATGTAAACAGGTGGAAGAATATACCATGTTAATGGGTTGGCAGAATAAGCATTGTTAAAATGTCTATACTACCAAAAGTGACCTACAGAGTCAATGTAATCCCTATTAAAATACCATCATCGTTTTTCACAGATATAGAAAAAATAATTTTACACTTCATATAGAACAAGAGAAGACCTCGTATAGCAAAATCAATCCTAGGCAATAAAAACAAAATAGGAGGTATCAATTTACCGGACTTCAAACTATACTACAAGGCTATAGTAATTTTAAAAACTTGATATTGGCACAAGAACAAGGACATTGATGAATGGGACAGAACAGAGAACCCAGATATAAAACCATCCTCATATAGCCAACTAATCTTTGACAAAGCAGACAAAAAATACACTGGGGAAAAGAATCCTTATTCAATAAATGGTGCTGGGAAAACTGGATAACCACATGTAGAAGACTGAAACAGGACCCACACCTTTCACCTCTCACAAAAATCAACTCATGCTGGGTAATAGACTTGAACATTAGGTGTGAAACTATTAGAATTCTAAAGGAAAACGTTGGAAATACTCTTCTAGACATTGGCCTAGGCAAAGAATTTATGAAGAAGACCCCAAAGGCAATCACAGCAGCAACAAAAATAAATAAATGGGACCTGATCAAATTAAAAAGCTTCTGCACAGCCAAAGAAA
>CAUYPO010008387.1:0-21499 GCA_963574435.1 Cheirogaleus major
AGGCTGGTTTCGAACTCCTGACCTTGAGCAATCCACCTGCCTCGGCCTCCCAGAGTGCTAGGATTACAGGCGTGAGCCACAGCACCCGGCCGGGAAAGAACTGTTGATCAGTGTTGAAAACCAGAGCATGCAGGAAAAACAAGGAAGGAGAGCTTCAAGTAGAAGGGGAAGCGTAATGGCTTCGGGCTTCACCCAGGAACAAGTGTGTGGCAGTTCTTGTAGGAAAGTCATCTTCTCCAGGTGTCCTCTTCATCCTCTGCAGAGATGGCTCTTTGCCCTGCTCCCAAGGTCCTAGAGGTCTCAGTCTCCCCAGGTGACCACATGGCCTCAGAGGCCAGGGCTAGATGTCCTCCCCTGATCCTGCAGCCCCTCTTCCCATGTCCTCGTTAGAACCAGGGGCCAAAAGAGTGGGCTGGAAAGGAAGAGAGGACTGGAAAGGACCCAGGAGAAGTGATCTGGCCAAGAGCTTGACACAGGCATAGTCCTGGCCCTCTGGCAGACACCTACCTTCTCCTGGTGCCACAGACATTACAGCTGACTCCATTTAAAAAAGGACAGCAAATATATAAATCACGACCTCAAAATTCCCTTGACCTCTCACAGGACACCAGGGAAATATTTGTATTATGCCTCAACAACAAGCAGGGTCAAGAATAAATTTGGAATTCTTTAATTTAGACTCTGGGTCACTCCTATGCTTGTTGTTAAATTCAATGCTTGAAATAATTTCCTGCTGTGAAAATATGAGACTCTTGTTATGCAGATAAATAGATTTTTCAAATCAAAGACTTGAGATCTTAAGAATTATCTCAAAATGCCCTTTGAAAAAGCTTTTCTGTTTCTGATCATGAAATGTCAAAGCCACAGTATTGTGGGCTGCAGTTTTTCTAAATTTAGCTATACTTATTAGTACTCACTCATATCTAAATTAATAAGCTATCATGCTTAATATAATAAAATGCATTTCTTTGGAAATATATTGTATGTAGATAAGACTTTTAGTTCTGAAGAAGTGAAGACATCAACAAATCCTCCCCCCTCTAAACAAATATAAAACTGGACAGAATTGTCAAAAACAATCATCTCAGGGCTCTGGAAATTCGCCATAGGCAAACAATCAATTGAGAAACTTATATTGCTTCCCCACCCCCAGCTTTCCTTTTGGAAAAAAAAAAAGAGAGAGAGAGAGAGAGAAACTTATATTCACAAAAAAGTATGGAGATTTAGATAGAAACAGTGGGAACATACAATGTTCTTACTGAGACTGCTTCCACTGTCCGGTCCAGCCCAGTCAGTGTGGTTGTTCTACCAGGACAGGACTGGCCTTCACTTGATTTGGAGTGAAGAGTAGAGACCCACAGCCAGCAGCAAGGGAAAACAGCTTACAGATCTCCTAGCATGAATTTGCTATCCTGGTTGAGATAAGCAGTATTGGACTAGCCAAAAATATAACAGGAAGATCCTGGAAATGAGATACCATTGAAGGCTGATAAGCATTCCACATATCCTTGGCTATCTGGGAGCCTGTGCATATATTAGGAGACCCAAGAGGGCCTAATTTTAAAGTAACAGCTGGGGGAGAGTTGAAAACTGCCCCAAATTTAGACATATTTCCCCAATTCAAACACAGACTACCACTAGCAGAGTAGGGTGTTTGAACACAACTGCTGGCTGATCATTGAATGACCATTAAGCTATACAGACACAGAGGTGACCCACAGAAGGCAACTCCTCCACCCCCCAAAATACAAATACATTTTAAAAAACAAAAACTGAGCAGAGATATCGGCAGATGCACACTGCAGGATGACAGATTCTGCAGATCAATTCTGAGCAAGTTATAAACAAATGTAAAGTAGCAACAAGCCAGACTCTGAGAGGATAAAAAGAAAACTGGATCCAGAGTTGTTATATTATCTAAAATATCTAATTTTGGGGCAGGGTGTTGTGGCTCACGCCTGTAATCTTAGCACTCTAAGAGGCCAAGATGAAAGAATTGCTTGAGCCCAGGAGTTTGAGGTTGCTGTGAGCTAGGCTGACACCATGGCACTCTAGCCCAAGTGACAGAGAGAGACTTTGTCAAAAATAAATAAATAAAATAAAATAAAACATCTAATTTTTAACAAAAATGTATGAGTCATGTAAAAAACCCAGGAAAGTATGATCCATACTGGGGGGAAAAAAAGTCAATGGAAGCTGTCTTTGAGTGTCCCAGATGTTGGATGTAACAGACAAATACTTCAAAGCTGCTATTTTAAATATGTTCAGAAAACTGAAGAAAGCCGTGTTTAAAGAATTTAAGGAAAATATTATGAAAATGACTCAACAAGTAGGACTATCAATAAAGAAATAGAGCTTTTTAGAAGAACCAAATGGAAATTCTAGAGTTGAAAAATATAATAAGAAAATAAAAAATTGATCGTATGGGATCAGAGGTAGATCTGAGATATCAGAATAAAGAATCAGTGAATGTGAAGACAGAATGTTATCCATTCTGAAGAACGAAGAGGAAAACTATTGAATAAAACTGAATAAAGTCTCAGAGACCTGTGGGACAATATCATACCAACTGTGTAATGAGAATTTTAGAATGAACGGAGGCAGAAAAGGGGCAGGAGAAAAAATTGAAGAAATAAAGACTTAAAACTTCCCAAATTTGGTGAAAAACATTAATCTACAGATCCAAGAATCCCAATGAACCCCAAGTAGGAAAAAACACATAGAAATCTTCACTTAGTCACATTAAACTGCTGAAAGCAAAGAGAAAATCTTGAAAGCAGCAAGAGAAATACTAATTGTTTATGCCAGAATAACAATACAAATAATGGCTAAATTCTCATTAGTAACAACAGAGGCCAGAAGGCCGTGGAATGACATAAAGTGCTGAAAGAAAAAATTATCAGCTAAGAATTCTATATCCAGCAAAATTATCCTTCAAAAATAAAATCAAATAAAGACATTCTCAGATAAACAAAGACTGAGATAATGTATTCTTAATGAACTGCCTTACAAAAAATACTAAAGGAAATCCTTTAAGATGAATGAAAATTACTCCAGTTGATAATTTGAAACCTCAAGAGGAAATGAAGGAGACTAGAAATGGCAAATATGTAGGTAATTATAAAAGCCTTAAGGAATATACATTTCTCTTTTCTTCTATTATTTCTTTAAATGGCATAATATTATATAAATCGGCTGTATATTTTGGGTTTATAACATATATAAATGTAATAATATATGACACTAATAGCACAAAAGTGAAGGGAGGGAAGAGAGGAAATGGAGCAATATTGTAACAAAGTTGCTGTGTTTTACTGGATTAAGTTAGTTTTAGCTTGAAGTAGATTGTGATATGTTAAAATGTATATTGTGATTCCTAGAGCAAATGTTAAGACAATAACTCAAAATTATAGCTTAAAATCAACCAGGGAATTACATTACTGTACACAATTATTTGCTTAACACAAGGAAGGGAATAAAGGAGGAACAGAGGAACAAAAAAGATATGGAAAACAAATAGCTTAATGACATATATAAATGTAACCATATTAATAATTACATTAATTGTGCGTTGAATAAATATTCCAGTCAAAATCACAGATTCTCAGACTGGATAAAAATGCAAATTCAACTATATATTTTCTAGAAGATACGGACTTCCAATTCACAAAATACAAATAGGTTGAAAACCAAAGGTATCTGCTGTCACCTCTCGTATTCATCATAATACTGGAGTTTCTGATCAGTACAAGAAAACAAGAAAGATCTTCAAATGTATTGCATACAAATTTGAAAAGAAAAAGCAAAACTTTTTAAAAATTCACTGATAGCATGATCCAATATGTAGAAAATCTTTCTCTCTATATATATGGTATACATACACACACACACATACACACACATACACATGCGGTACTAAGTTTGTCAATGTCTCAGGATAAAAGATCAATATATAAAATATCAATTTTTTGCTGGGCACGGTGCCTCGTGCTTGTAATCCCAGTGACTTGGGAGGCTAAGGCGGGAGGGTTGCTTCAGGCCAGGAGTTCAAGACCAGCCTGGGTAACATAGCGAGACCTTATCTCTAAAAAATAAATAAATAAATAAATTTTTCCTATATACTCACAATGAACAGTCCAAATATGAGATTAGGAAAATCCCACTCACAATAGATGCATGCAAAAGAATAAAATACCTAGGAGTAAATTTAACTTAAGAAAGGCAGGACTTGGACACTAAAAAATATAAAATATTATAAGAGAAATTAAAGATCTAAGTAAATGGAGACACATCCCATTTTTATGGATTGAAAGACACTATTATTAATATGACAGTTTTCTCCAAAATGACATAGATTCAACAGAATCTCTATCAAAATCTCTGTAGAATTTCCTTTAGAAATTGATAATCCAATCCTAAATGTATATGAAATGCAAAGGACCTAGAATAGCCAAAACAATTTTTTTTTTTTGAGACAGAGTCTCACTTTGTGGCCCAGGCTAGAGTGAGTGCCATGGCGTCAGCCTAGCTCACAGCAACCTCAATCTCCTGGGCTCAAGTGATCCTACTGCCTCAGCCTCCCGAGTAGCTGGAACTACAGGCATGCACCACCATGCCCGGCTCATTTTTTCTGTATATATTTTTAGTCGGTCAATTAATTTCTTTCTATTTTTAGTAGAGACGGGGTCTCACTCAGGTTGGTTTCGAACTCCTGACCTTGAGCGATCCCCCCACCTTGGCCTCCCAGAGTGCTAGGATTACAGGCGTGAGCCACCACGCCCGGCCCAAAACAATTTTTTAAAAGAAGAACAAAGTAGTAGGAGTCACACTACCTGATCTCAAAAGTTACTACAAAGCCACAGTAATCAGGACAATGTGGTATTGGTATAAAGATAGGCATATAGATCAATGGAACAGAATTGAAAGTTAAGAAATAAATCTTTAAACTGATTTTCACAAAGGTGCCAAAGTAGTTCAGCTGAGAAAGAGTGGTCCTCAACAAATGTTGCCAGGACAATTGGATATCCATATGCAGAAAAATGAACTTAGACCCATACCTCACAATATATGCAAACATTAACCCAAATGAATCATAGACTTAAAAATAAGGGTAAAAACTATAAAAATTCTAGGAGAAAACATTGTAGAAAATCTTTGTGGCCTTGGATTGGGTAAAGAGCTCTCAGGGATGGTATGAAAAGCACAGTATGTTACCAAAAGAAGAAATTAATTGACTTCAATATTACAAAAATTTATACTCTTCAAAAGATACCATTAAGAAAATACAAAGACGAACCACAGATCGTGAGGCCATATTTGCAATTCTATGTCTGATAAAGGATTTGTATCTAGAATATATAAAGAACACTCTCAATTTAATGATAGAGAGTCAAAGAACTTAATTTTAAAATGGGCAAAATATTTCTATAGATATTTCACCAAAAAAGATAGTCAAATGACTATGAGCACATGAACACATACATCTACATGAAGACTTGTATAGCTGGACACTGGGAACCACCTTTGCCAGTGGAAGGAGTTGGGGGGTTGGATGTCCTGCTGAGCTTGAGTGAATCTGCACTGCACAGATTAAATCTATCATTAGTTGTCAGTAACGATGATAAGAACAACACTATTACATAATCTATTTATTCCTAGTGACTGTGGCATTCTGTCCCAAAATAGGCACTGCCATTATGAAGGCACATTGATGCCACCATGTTATCTGAGCCTCACTCACCCAGTAGGTAAAATTATTCCCAAGACTGGCCTACCACGGCCACTTACCCTCAACCCCTGGGGTTACCCAGTCACCTCCTCACCTCCTTCTCTTAGCAACAATATCCCAGGTAGTAATGGCCCAGCTACCTAGCCTGTCTTTCCTAATAAGGTGCATCTTGCCTGGTTAAGACTGACTGAGTACTCCTACTTTTCTAATCTCTGTCTCTTTGAAACAAACATATATGTCCTATGACCTTGACATGTCTTACAAAGAGACGAAAGGAGAGAGAAATGAGAACATTTACTATGACTGAGCTCCATCGCCAGGACTTGTAAAAATCAGTGCAAAACCTTGGTAGCCAAGGAGGAGGGAGAAATGTGGTTTCCTGAGCTTTGCTGAAAAGAAGGAATTTCTCCTATGGGGCAACTTGCTTGGAAATAGAAGGAGCTGATATTTAGACATGTGATTCTCATTACCAGCTACATCCTTTCAGACAGGAGGCAGAAATAATTGGATCCATTTCTATTTTAATTATAACTCTTTGGCTTTAAAGAAATCGCCAGTGGAAATCTGCAAGCCACCACAAACGCCATTCCAAATTCCCCAGATTTTAATGTGGGCTGGATGTCCTTCTGCAGGGCTGAGGCTCCTGCCACAATTGACGCTTGTTGTCATAGACCTAAAGCTTTCCCCAAACAAAGATGAATTGATCTTTCTTTCTCCCTAGCCCCCTGACTTCTCTCCCTCTTCTTCTCCCTCTCTCTCTCCCTCCCTCATTCTGTTTTTCCTTTTGAAATAAGGAGAGAGAACTTTTATGTTTTGTCAACCCTTACCCCCACAAAAAAATAGGAGAGAATGAAGACTTTTGTGACGAATGATAGTAGAGCTCAGAGTGCAGGAGTGCACCACTTCTTTTGTATTCTCCCTCAGGTACCCAGCGTGGTCACCCAACCTTTCCAGAGTCCCAGACTCAGGAATAGTTATGAGTCCTGAGAAATGCTTGAAATTGGAGGACAGGCTCCTAGCAAAATGTCAAAGAGCACAACCAACACCGTGAAACCTCTGGGCTTAAACCCCATTGGAGCCATTTCCGCTCACTTTCTCCCCATCAGTCTCTGTCTCAAAGACATTCTTGGCAGAGTTGGAAGGGAACCCCAGCAAGATAATGCCATCCAGTGCCCAAAGGAGGGGATGTGGTGCCCACAGCCCTGAGAGAGGAACCTGGTGGGTGTCTGAGGTTCCTATGCCGGTCCTCTGACAATGGCCCCACAGACGGTTGGTAGCGTGTTGAATGCATCCTGCTCAGAGCAAAGGCTGCACCAGTCTGTCTTTTGAAGCTGAGCAAATAAATGTAGAAGCATAATCCATGCTGTCGCCATAGTTTATCTAAGTTAAAATTCAGACAAAACAGTTATGTATGCTCCAGTGTTTTGCTTGCTCTAATTTGCCCTGCACTCAAATGTCTTACTCAAATTCACTAAATAATTCGACAATTAAAAAAAATCATTTTAGTATAGAAGTAGAACAGTGTTGGCCGGGTGCAGTGGCTCATGCCTGTAATCCTAGCACTCTGGGAGTCCGAGGCGGGTGGATCGCTCAAGGTCAGGAGTTCGAAACCAGCCTGAGCAAGAGTGAGACCCTGTCTCTACTAAAAATTAGAAAGCAATTAATTGGCCAACTGAAAATATAGAAAAAATTAGCCGGGCATGGTGGCGCATACCTGTAGACCCAGCTAGTAGGGAGGCTGAGGCAGAAGGATTGCTTGAGCCCAGGGGTTTGAGGTTGCTGTGAGCTAGGCTGATACCACGGCACTCTAGCCCAGGCAACACAGTGAGACTATATCTATCTTAAAAAAAAAAAGAAGTAGAACAGTGTTTATTTGGTTGGTTGGTTGCTTTATGCACATATACAAATAAAAGTGTGATGCACACACACACACACACACCCTCCAAGAAATACAAAGGCAAAGCATTGCTGTTTAATTAAACTAAACATGAGGGTTTCACCACACTAATAATACAATTTTGGAATACAGAAAATATATGAGTTAGAAACCCTGAAGTGTTAGTATTTGGAAGTGTTTTGCAAACTAACCTCACAATCGAGGCGTTAGCAATGAACAATAAGCAAGCAGGCAGCAAGCATAGATGCGCGAGCGTGCAGGCATTCAGCAATGCCTGGCAATCAGCTATCCTAGAACAAGGAAGGCTTGGAGATAAACTCATGTTTACACAAAGGCAGTTCAAGCCTAGAAACGATGCCCCAGAGACAACTGTGCATCAACCAACCACAAGTGTTCTTGTTCTTGTTTTGTTTTTTAGTATTTCCCTCTTCCACACATTCCCTAATAAATCTGACCAAACTAAGTTTGACATCTCCTAATGTTTCAAAAGAGGGAATAAACAGAAGTCATAAAACACCTTGCCCAACAGTATGTTTTCTTGGGTTTCTGTTCTTGTTCAGAAGAGGCAGGCTTTGCATCCGAGTCAATGTGGCCTTTCGTACACTGACACAGAGAGGGGACACTGGGGACTCTGCTGTCACCCTGATGGCTGTTCTCTCTCTGAGCCCCAGCAAAGGCCCACTAGCACTAGCCACTTTATCGGATGGGCTGAGGGCTTGCTGTCATCACTGGTTTACATTTCTGCAATTTTTAAAAGTTACACGGTGACTTTTCCCATCAGTGAGGGCCCATTTCACATAATGAATCTGTGTTCAGAGAGAAAGAGGAAGGGGATTATATCCATCCTTCTCCAGACAAACTCTGAACACAGCCTAGACTGGTAAATCGTGCAAAGGAGTTTCTCAGTTTTCTTTATATCTTTCTTGTGAGGATTTCATATCTCTTTTCTTCATGATAGAGACACTGGAGGAAGCTTCTTAGGCAGAACTCGAATCCCTTTTTCTCATGGTTTCCCAGATCCCGTTGTTATTTTGCTTCTCTTGGCTCCTACCCACAACCACATGCCTAAAACCTGAGGATAAGTTATTAAGGAAAGGGGCTTTGGGAAAGGTGTTCATATCCTAATCCCTGGAACCTGTGACTATGTTAGGTTATATGGCAAAGCAGAATTGAAGCTGCAGATAAAATTAAGGTTGCTAGTGCTGGCCTTAAAATAGGGAGATTATTCTTGATTATCCAAGTGGACTCAATGTAATATTAAGGGTCCTTAAAAGTGGAAGAGGAAGGCAGAAGAGAGAGTCAGAAAGGGATAGGTAACCCCAAAAACAAATGGTCAGAGAGATGCAACATTGCTGGCTTTGAAGATGGAAGAATGGGCTGTGAGCCAAGGACTGTGGGCAGCCTCTAGCAACTGGGAAAAGCAGGGAAGCAGACTTTCCCCTCGAGCCTGCAGAAAGGAAGCAGCCCTGCTGACACCTGCACTTTAGCCTGCTGAGACTGGTATTGAACTTGTGACCTCCAAAACTGTAAGAAAATAAATTTGCGTTGTTTTAAGCCACTAAACGTGGCAATTTGTTACAGTGGCAATAGGAAACTAATACAGGATCGAACACTGCATGGCTAGTCTCTCTCCTCTTACACTGCCATGCAGCCTCATGCCTGATGGTCCACCTCAAATCATTATTAATTTTGTTAGGTGTGATAGTGCCATAGGAGTAATTTTTTTTTTAACAATAATATCCTTATCTGATGGAAATGCACACTCAAGTATTTATAGGTGAAATTACATGGTATCTGGGATTTGCTTTAAAATACGCCCATGGAAAAAACCAAGTTGTGAAGAGAGAGATGAAACCAGAGCATTATTAATAATCGTTGAAGCTGGATGATGGGTACATGGGAGCTCATTGTGTTATTCGCTCTATGTTTTGTGTATTTTGTGCATGTTTGAATATTTCTGTAATATAAAGTTGAAAAACATGTAGATGGAATAAAATTTCAAATGTCTACCTTCATAGGTAGTTATTTTATTCTATGTAAGCTAAAGAAGCTTGCCTTCATTTTACTTCAATTGTTTTTTATTTATAGTTTAGTTAATGAGACTCTTATATTATTAACCCCACCTATGCTGGAGAGGCTGGCCATGACTTTGGGTTCTTGATTTTGACCGGCATGTTGAGATATTGGGAGACAGGAAGATATTAAACCTAATGCACACAATAGTTGCAGTGTTACCGTCTTCCTCTGCTGGCTGAAAAGGTTCTGGGGTCTTCAATAGTTGGAAGAGGAAGAACAGGACAAAAGGTAGTTATGGGGGCAGGAGGACAGGCCACCTTCAGGACCTGACACCCCTCAGGTCATCCCTGGTACCCTTCCACTCTCTTTTTCAGGACTTGGTTTGGTCTTCAAGCTTAAACAGAATTTCATCAATTTTAAAATCCACATTTTAATATCTATAAGGTAGGGATGCATCTTGTAATCTGTGGCATCTGACTGGATGATATAGGGTGTATGCTCCTGCTTCTTGTGCCCAGGATCTGGGAACATGATAATGCCCAGGATTGTGTATATCAGGAGCATCTCGATTTGTTGACAGTTATTTGACATTTGCAGAAGGCTGCATGGTAGTTTATATCACTGCCATAATACATTTCCACAGGCTTCATGGCTTAAAGCAACACAAATATATTACCTTACAGTTCTGGAAGTCAGAAATCCTATATGGGTCTCACTGAACTAAAATCAAGGTGTCAGCAGGCTGTATTCCTTTTTGAAGGTTCTAGAGGAGAATTCATTTTCTGCTCATTTGGGTTGCTGACAGAATTCAGTTCCTTGGGTTGCAGGACTGAGGTCCCCATTTTCCTGCTGGCTGTAAGTTAAAGGTTGTTGTCAGCTTCTATAGGTTGTCACATTCTTGGCTTGAGGCCCTCTTCCTCTAAGCCAGCAATAGTGGGCTGAATTTTTCTCATGCTTTCAATTTCTCCTTTTTCTTTCATCTCATCTCTTTGACCTAGCTACAAAAGGGTCTCTACTTTAAAAGACTCATGTGACTAGCTTGCACCCACTCATTTAAACCAGGTTAATTGTAACATCTAAAGGTCCATGCCTTAATCACAACTGCAAAGTCCCTTTTGCAATGTAATGTAACATATTCACAGGTTCCAAGATTAGGGCATGGATATCTTTGAGATGACCACTATTCTGCCTGCTACAGGCTCCTTCATACATATCTCCACAGATGGGGAAAGCTGAGTAGAACCACGTGTCTGCTTCATCTTGTGAACAGACTTTGGCCAGGTGGACACATGAGCAGTGGTACTGGGCATAGCTGAGAGTGATGAATTTCCTGGGAGACCTCAGGGAAAATAGAAGTCCTCTAGGTTCTGTTGTACTTATCTGAGCTTGGTGAGAGAGAGAGTAGAAATCTTCATTGACTTCAGAAAAAGAGAGAAACTTTGGCTGAAACCATATTTTTTCACCTGCAAAGCAAGCTTGTGTAGACACACATACACTTGTGCACTGTTCAGCATGATGTCTAAAAGAGATAGATTGACAGACAGATGAAAAAGTGGGGAAAAAAAAGAAAAGAAAATTAGAGAATTAATCCAGGAGATCCAACATCCTAATAACTAGAGCTTCAGAAAGAACAGAGAAAACAGAGGAAAGGAAACTATCAAAGACATAATTCAAGAATACGTAACATATTTATACAGACTATTTAAAATCTCAAATTAGGAAAAGAAAGGAAGGAATATTTGCTTCCACTCAAGGTGGAGAAACAGGAACCAGATTTACACTCTCATCTTAAACAAACAAACAAACAAACAAACAATTGAGACAAATATATGAAACAATGGGTTTTAAGACACTGGACATCAGCCAATAAGGATTAATCCTGAGACAGGAAACAAACGAGGTGATCCTTATGGTTGCTCCAACTTACTACCTTTAGAGAGTTCCCAGACTGAAGCTCTGGGTGAGGGAAACCAGGCAGAGAATAGTAGTCTCCCTACTAGTCGTCAAGGAGTCAGAGCTTAGAGTCCCAGGGAGATCAAGGTGTCTAAAGTTCTTAGGACAGAGAGAGAAACCCAGATATTGCAGATGGTCACCTTGAATATCCAGTGGGGAAGTAACCAGCACAGGAGTAAGATGAAACTACCCAAGACTGGGGGGAAAAGCTATCTGAAAGGATTAGAGAACAGTCCCTGACACTGACACAGAGCTGGGAACAGTGCCTATTCCCACCAGCCAAAAACTGGAAAAACTCACAACTCACAGACCATTGGGTAGAATACTCAGGAAGACCTTGCTTTCGTAATGGGAAATAATTAGCCCTAGACGGAGCACTACTCTGGACCCACCAGAATCATAAAAGTAAGACCCAAAAGGATGAGACTGTTTCCAAGAAACTTAACTGCATCCCAGAACAAACCTCAAAAACATTCACAGAATAAAAGAAGTATCCAGCAGCCAACAATGTAAAAATCACAATGTCTGGCGTCAAAACAAAGGTCATCAGGCAATAAAAAGAAGTAGGAAAATATAATTCACAATAATAATAATCAATCAAAACTGACCCAGAACTGACGCAGATGTTAGAATAAGCAGAAAAGACATTAAGATAATTATTAAACCCTATTCTATATTTTCAAAAAGTTAAATAGAGACACATGAGATATTTTTTAAAGACCTAAATCAAACTTCTAGAAATGAAAAACTATAATGTTGGAAATTTTTTAAATGCCCTGGATGAATTAATGGCAGATTTGACTTGGCAGAAGAAAAGAAAAAAATAAAAATAAAAAAGAATCCCAGTAAACTGTGGGACAACTTCAAGCAGTATAATATATGTATTAAATAGAAACAGAATCCTCAAGTTCCCATGCTGGAGCAAGATGGCTGACTACAAGCCCCAGAGCTTCTCTGTCTCACAACAGCATCCAGAACGATGAATAAACAACTATATTTTAGTGAAAATAACCGAGAGAGAGTGCTGAGTGCATAGAGGAGTAACAGAAACTCTGGTGAGCACAGAAACTCAGATGGGCACATGGAGAACAGAAGGAAACACCAGGGCTCTACAAACCAACCAACCCCTAAGTGAGATCCTCAGGGAACCAGGAGGAGCTTCTCTCTATGGCAAAGAGGTGAGCAAGAGGGTCCCAGCAACCTCAATCAACACCTTGGATACATACAGACCTCACCACTGGGGTCCCCCACAGTCCTCACAGGCACTAAGCCCAGCTAAAGGGAATACCTGGAGTCCACAAAGCAGTTAGTACTCCCTCCAGAGAAGAAGCTGACACTGTGCCCATCCCTGTGGTCTGTATAGCTACTGTGCTAAGCTATCTTGAAATTGGAACAACAGCTAGGGGTGAGTAGCCAAACTCTCCTTCATCCCTAAGGTTAAGCCACTGCTGAACCACCCCAGCCAAGTGGTCCAATATCCCCAAGTCAAGCTGCAAGCAGCTGTTACACACTTCTTCATGAGGCCAACTGAAAGTGGAGCTGCTCCACCTACCCTTCCCTCTCCCTCCTTGGGGCAGAGCTGAAGCAGTATCCTGCCTCCTGGGAAAATAGTAACCTGGCTACTCAGAGAGGTCATGCCTCCCCAGTACCTAAGTTGAAGCAGCACTCTGTGTCCCAGGAAATGCTCCCTTGGCCACCCAGAGTGGTCATGCACTCTAGTACCTAAGCTGAAGTGGCTCCCTGTATCCCAGGGAAATAAACGGTACCTGGGCCACCCAGAACAGTCATCCACTCCCTGAGCTGAAGTGGCACATCACACGCTGGGGAATTGGTGCTCTGGCCACGCTGATCAGCTGCATATCCCAAGGTTGAGCTGATCTCATGTATTAATAGAATGATGAAGACTGTGTGGATTCATAAGGAGCATCTGCCCTTTTGGACACAGAAAAGGAAAGCCCATGATTAAAAGAAGTGGGGTGCTTTAGACAGAAAATAAATTGAAGGGTCAGCCATGTGAAAGCAGCTTGAAAGAGTTCTTCCTTATTTTTTCTTCCCTTTATAATCTACTGTCTTACTCTGGCTCCAGAAGAACAAACGAAATAGGAAATAAGATCCATTGCAATTGAATTCTTTTAAAATGGCAATTTGATAATGTTTGGTCTCAAGGGAGTGAAAGTACAGTGCAGGCTGAACCTAGCACTTAACTAAATTTCATTTCACTCATAGTAAAGTAGTAACAGACAGTATGATTTATACCTATATCAGGAAAATATGAGAAAGATTTTACTAGTGGTATCCTACCCAGAATCAAGGAAGGGATGCCACAAAAACACCTTCAATACTTCCCATCACCTGTAGACTGAGATCATTCACCATCTTGTTCCTACAGACCCTTTCCAGCCTCAATTTCCATCCCACCCCCGTAATATGAACTCAGCTTCCCCCAAATAGACTGACTTAGTGTTCCACCTATAGTCCTTGAGATTTCCTGACCACCTGTCTGGGAAGCATTATTTGCTAATGACTCTTTAGTGACTTGTCCAATCCTTACCCATCTCCTGTGACCTTTTCATATCTCTCCTGTCCTGAGTCAATGTTCCCATGTATGAACTGCAGAGTACTTGTCTACACCATTCATTTGCTGGTAGTTATTTTCTTTTAGCATTTTGAATATTCCATTGTCTCCCAGATACCATTGTTTCTGGCTAGAAATTGGCCATAAATTTATGGCTTAATATCTTTAATCAATTTTTTTTAAATGCTCAACTATTAACTCTTCAAATCTGCTTCTGTTCCACTTACCCTCTCCTCTTCTTTTGGGACTCCTTTATGTAACTTCTTTGTTTCTTACCTTGGCTTCTGTTTTTTCCACCTTTTCATCTCCCAATACTTTACTCTGGATATTGTCTTCTGATCATCAAAATTTCATTAATTCTCTCTTTAGCCTTCTATTCTCCTGTTAGTCTCATCCCTTGAGTTACTAATTTTGATAGTTGTATTTACAGTTCTAGAATTTCCTTTTGATTTTTTTAGCTTTTATATTTCTCTGTCAAAGTACTCGATCTCATCTTTCATTTCTCAATGAACACAACAAGCATAATTATTAAAGTCTGAGTCTTATAACTTTATTCTCTAGATCTCCTGTGAGTCTTCTGCTGGTTGTCACTGATATGTTTTTGTCCTCTTGTATGTCTTGTTAGTTTTTTTCCTCAAGTGAAATCTAACATCACATAAACATAATCATTTTAAAGTGCACAGTTCAGTGATATTAGTACATTCACAGTGTTGTGCAGCCACTATCTCTATTTAGTTCCAAAATATTTTTATCACCCCAAAAGAAAACCCTGTACCAATTAAAGAAATCACTACCCATTTCCCCCTCCCTATAGCCCCTGGCAACTACCAATTTGCATTCTGTCTCTGTTTATGTCTTTACATTTAAAATGGGTTTCTTATAGGCAACACTTTGTTGGTTCTCACTTTGCTTGGGTCTCCGTCCCTGGACTGTTGCCTGGAAACTCTCAAACCAATAAGCTGGAGCAATAATTTTTTTCTCTTATCTCAAGGATCATCATCCTTTGTTGCCTGATATCTAGTGTCTTAAAACCATTGTTTCATATATTTTTTCTTTCTTCTTTCTTTTCTTTTCTTTCTTTCGTGTGTCAAATAGGAGAGTGAATATGGCCTCTGTTAGTCAACCTTGGATAGGAGCAGAAGTCTGCTGCCCTTTAAATACATAATTTGAATGTACTTTAGTTTAGCCATTAAAATTTCTATTTAAAATTTTAATTAGTTAATTAAAATTTCATTGTAGCCTGTTTTGAAGCACGGTGGGATTTGATCACATTTTAACTAAGACATTGACCATTCTGAAATCCTTCCCTGCTAACTTGTATTATATAAAATATGCTCATTTCTTCCAAACCTCCTTTGCTTGTAACCAACAAATGGCAGCCTCCACATCCTCTTTTCCCCAGGAGGTGGTGAGAACAGCATGTGTTTATGAACTATTGAAGGCATCCCTAGTCATCAGATGCACTTTGACTACAGCTGGCCTCTCTCCTTAAAACTGGGATCACCACATTCCCTCCCCAGGTGTGTGTAGAATCATTGAGCTCTATGCAAACCTGTTAGAGCTCTGGGGTTTTTTTGATATTTGTTTTGAAATCCACCATAGTTAGCTTCTAGGTGTTTGTAGATTTCTAAAAACAATCTTCATTTACATGAAGATATTTCTGAGTTGAGTTATTTTCTCTTCTTCTTCTAATTTTTTTTTTTTTTTTTTTTTTTGCCATCAGCCTCTAGTGCTTCTAAATGATCCAGATGCCCTCTTCTGCCCAGCTCTGACTCTCTCAGGGTGGAACGAATGCTGTCTGGGAACCACTGGCGCTGTGGTATGCATGTGATCAGGTGCTTTCAGCCGCCTTGTCAGAGGCAGACACCTGAGAGTCCCCCGCCACGCAGCTCGGCTAGATATCACGTTGGCTTTAACACACTACAACCAAGGAGCATTTAAACAAAAAGCAGGCTTCTTGTCATGCTCGAACCTCACCCATCATAAAACCATCCTCCCTGAAGTTATTGCCCCATCTCTTTCTGCCTTTTCCCCGCCAGACTTCTTGAGAACTGTCTGCACTTGTTCGCTCCATGTCTTCACACCTAGCCTGATTGCAATCTGGCTTCTACCCCCACTCCCAGCCTCCCAGAGCGTCTCTCACCGGCTCCTGCAATCACCTTCAGGCCTCATCCTGCCTGCACTGGCAGCGTGGGATGCTGCAGACACACCCCTTCCCTCCGGATTTCTCTGCCACACCCCACACTCTTTCTGCCCCCTCCTTCGGTTCCCACCCTGTTTCGTTCAAGGTCCTGGGGGCTTTGTCCCCATTTTCTTCTCTTCTTCCAGGAGAACCCGTGGTTCCTGTGGCTTTGACCCTGATGGAGGATTGGGGAGGAAGAAGGAGAAGACTTTGTAAATCAGGGGAGTGTGCCAGGCCATGGGTTGGACCCTGAGAGAATTGCTAGGGAGGAGAATTTATTCAGCTGGGAAAGAATGGGGACACTAAGGATATGCCTGCTGCTTCTAGGTGTGGTACCTAAATCCTGACGAGTCAATAGTGCTTGCGTATCCAGAACACAGGCAATGTAAAATATGCAAGGCCAGAGGTTCCCACCAACAAATTATTAGCCCACGGATGCCGCATGTAAGCACAGCGCAGTACGTCAAACTGGCGTGCAGAATAAGATTTCACTGTCTCAGAATTGCTAGGAGGAATAGGACATTACATGTTGCAAATCCCTCCTGTGGGAAAAGAACCATTCAGATGTGTTTATTCCAGTTTGTTTTATACACATGTGTGTGGTACAGAGAAGTAACAGAAGACACTGCCCCTCTATGGTTTAAACACCAGGACCTACAACTACAATTTTGTCCAGTTGCCAGTCTCAGCCTAGAAATCTTCTCCCTACCGGAAAAGACTTTTTCCTCCTTCCCAGCTGAGCTTGAAGCTGCCTTTCCTGGGAAGTCTTCCACCATCTCTGGTTTGTTCCCCATGTGTGACTGCCTGGTCACTCACACTTCATCCTGCTGTGACTCAGGTGACTCATGGAAAAGCCTTCTTTCTGCAGCAGGTCTGTAAGCTTCTTGGAGGCAGGGCTGGTCCCTCAAGGCGTCTAGGAAAGCACCTCACCTACCATGAGCACTCAGTGACTATTTGTGACCTGGGTGACTATTTGTGAGCTGGCATTTTCCTGTAAATTCCTGCAGGAGGGCCGGGATTACTGCACAGAGGTGGCATTGGCAGGGTTTGTGGCTGCTCACCCCAGCCTCAGCCACCTGTCAGCCATAAAGTACCACTGGGGAGCCCTGATGTGGCACCTTGCCAGCCCCTGCACCAAGCACGTAATTCTTTACTCGGAGTGAAGGAGGGAGGGTTGAGGGAGAATAGTGCAGACCCTCCCTGCCTCATTCTACAGCACACTCTATCCCAAGAGCCTTTAGAGGTTGTCAGGGACGTGGCAGGGACAGCAGGAGTCAGTCTGTCCAGGCCGAGTTATGATCCAGCTCTGGGCAGCTCAGGCTGTGCGTGGGGTGAGGGCAGAACTTAATAATCGGATAATACTCTGCTGCATTCCGGTCATTCCAACAATCCAAATCCCTTTCTGATCCATTTCTCCGCCTTTCCAGTTGAGCTCCCTGAAGACTTCCCCGCCCTGAGCCTCCTCCTGGTCAACCCTACTCCCCTCTTGCTTCCGTGCCCGGCTGACCTGGACCTCTCTACCCTGCTGGGTCACTTGGGCACCATGCATAAGCCACCACACTCTGGCTTCCTTTCCGGTCCTTTATCATCTTGACAACCATCCTCTCCCTTCCCAACACCTCAGCCACTGACACCCGCAGCCTAACTCCATGAGCCACCTTCAAGAGCTTCTTGGGAGCCCGCTGCTCTGTCACCACGGCTCCTGCTCACGGCAGAATCCCAGCTCCAACACTTCCGTCCACAGGGTGTGCTCTGCAGGGCCAGTGTCTCACTTTCTTCCTTGTCCAGGTTAGCCCCACTTGGAAAAGCCCCAAGGTGGCACCTTGCACAGATGCCCTTGACCACCTTGCACCCTTTCTCTCCACTGGGGGCGAAATCCTAGTGTGCGTTAACCAGAACCATCGGCCCAGGCAGACCTGATCTGGGACAGGACAGGGACTTCCCAGCCAGGAGGACCCTTTCAGAAATCTCAGCTGAGCCTTAGCCCTGCCAGGCAGGCTCACCACAATCCATGGACAAGTTCATGTCCTCTCCCCATTCTCCTCAAATCCTCTCCTCCCAACCCCACCCCCAAGCTCTGCAGAGATCCACTGTTCCTGGGAAAAGGTAGAAAAGCCTTCCACTCCCAGCGGTGGGGCAGGAACCCTCTTGCACTCAGGATCCTGTGCCAGAAAAAAGCCCTCAGCCACTGCCACCCCCCTGAGCCACCCTATTAAACTCTTAACTCTGGCACAGGTCACCTGGCTGGCCTTTATGTGAAGCAAATGGGCTTCATGGAGATGTGATCAGGAAGTATTGTTCATTTCCCCTGCAGTGAGCTTGCTTGCCCCGTAGGAAAAAACTCGGGCAGCTCTTAAGATCTTTCTAGTTATTTATGAGTAGCAACAGGTGCTGTAGTCACAAAAGTCCGGTAATTAAAATGTTGCATCCAGCATAATAATATTAAAAATAAACTTGAAATGTCCTGTTTGGGCTGGGTAGCCACCTGCAGGGGAAATGGCATTGTTCATTCCTCTCCTTCTCCTCCAAGCTGTTGCATTACTTTAGCTCCACCCTTTGCTGTGAGTTTTGGCAGCGCCCAGGGTGGAGGTGAGGAGGGTGGGGCGGCAGCGTTCTCATATAACTTGGCATTTTGTGACCATCTGGCATCAGCCCTCTCTTTGAAGCAGGTTCTGTCCTCCCTGGGGTACTTTTGTGGTTTTTTTGGAGACTGCCTAGTGTCCAGGGTTCTCTTTCCAGCTGGGCACTCAAGATACCTTCCTCAGCCCTTCTGGGACTGAGGGAGCCTCAGAACTTCCTCTGCTGTGGGTTTTGCGCTTCAAGCAGCCTTCTCAGGTGGGATATAAAACACCCCAGGCCAGCTTTCTCGCTGGAGTGGCCCAAGCTTGGTCCTTGCGAAACAGTCCTGCGTTCCCTTTGCCCCTGTAGACTGCCATCCCCCTGCCCCTCCCGTGCCACCCCTCTGCTGCCTCCCTTCATGGCCATTGCTGTTCTAAAGCAGAAAGGCAGCAGACAGCCAGGAAACAGGCATGTCCTACAGGGGAGTGGGCAACCTGATCAGTGTGACATATCAGTGACAGTTCTGCCCTTCCCTCAGGCCCAGAAAGGCTGCCGCATGGCAGGCTGTACAAGACCGTGCTCCACAATAGAAATGAATCCACGTGTGTACACCAGGTGGTGTGTCATAGCAAACAGTACGGTGACATCTGGCCCATCGTATAATAATATCTAGAAGCCCGAATGTGAGCTGAGGTGGCGATGATGCCTCTGATTGGACCTGTGTCTGGGGCTTATCTGGGGCTGACTCCCCAGATGGTGAAGCCGCTCTGCACCCAGCAGTCAGGGTGCAGTCTAAGAATAGAAACCCCTTCCTCTTTCAAGCAGAAAGGGATTTAGGGCAAAGAATGTTTACCAAGGAATTGCAATGGCTGGGGGTAGGGCTTCGGGTTGCCAGAGGAGGAATTACCCCAGGGTGCCAGGGGCTGGTGCTGCGGAGGGGCCAGTGTGGCCAGTGCCAAAGTAGAGTGGCCGCTGCTCCCCGACTGGCAGAGCCATGCTGAGGCCAGGCCCAGGAGTGTGGGAAGTGTCAGCCACACGCTTCCTGCCCCACAGCACGAAGCAGGCATGGAGGGCAGGCCCGGCACTGACAGGAAAGTCACTGAAATAGATTCCTGGGAACAGTGTCTCTTCTCTTCAGAAATCTTTCTTTTCTTTTTTTTTTTTCCAGAAGCTGGGTGGATTGAGTTATAAAAAATGACTGGCATGTATGGCAAGTCGTGTATGACAAACTCAGGGGAAAGAACTTGAAGGAGCCTGTTGGAGACCATTCAGACACCCTTGGCCATCTCTCTTGAGTTTCACAGATGAGGAAATAATAGTAGTAATAACAACAACAATAATAATAATAGCTACATTTTTAGTGCATGTGAAATATTTCCTAGACGCATAGGAAACTCTGCCTTGTTTATTTATTATCTAATTTATTTCTTAGGGCAATCTTAAGAGGTGATTACTATCATTGCCTTCCTTTTACAGATGAGGAAACTGAGATGCCAGGTAAATTCACATGCCCCCCGGTGCCCTGGCCAGGAGAGGACAGTCCAGAAGGAGAGCCATGACAGATGACCCCTGGTCTGGTGTGATTTTCATTACACTGCGCAGCGGACAAGCTCAATGGGAAACGCTCTCCTACACCCAGGTTTAGGGTCTGAAAGGCTGGTCACAGACTACTCTCCACTTTTCAAGGTGAGCAGAGCCATTGCTTTGAAAATGCCTGTGGCATTAGACTGAAATGCCAAGGCCAGAGTATGAAGACCAGGCCACGGAAGGAAAAATGGAGGCTGTGCAGATAGTGTCAGCTTGATCCACAAGAGCCCCACGGTCCTGAGAGTCAGTCCACTCCCAGGCCCCAAGAGGGGCGAGCTGACCAGGGACAGACACGAGACCATGGGGAGAAACAGAACGGGATCCTGGTGCTGGGAGAGGAGTGGGCTCAGGAGAGTGAAGGAGGCCTAGAGACCTGGGAGGCTCCAGAGAAGAAACAGGCTGGGAGCAGGAGGGACTTTGGTAAGAAGACAGCCTGCGGGTGATGCTGGAGAACAAGCCCTCAGGTAATGAGGAGAGGCCCGAAAGAAAACACCAGACTCTGAGAGGAAATTATCCTGGAAAAGGAAAATGGCCCCTGTGAGGAGAGGGTCAAGTACAGCCTGGAGAAGGCCACACTAGTGTGTGTGTGTGTCTGTGTGTGTGTGAAAGCCAGGGGCTGTGAAGGAACACAGCAGGAGGGAGAACAGAAAGCGTCAGGTGAATTCGAAAGTGTGTTCAGGGACTTAGGAAGAGAGAAGAGACCTCAGAATCTGTCCAGTGTTTGGAGGCAGAGTCTTGGCTAAGAAACCTTCTCCTCTTTCACGACCCCCGCCTGCCGAGTCTAGCCTACTATTTCCTGCACTCCCGCGGCCGCCACGGCCCTCAACGCGCCCACAACGGGTCACCCCCGTGCAGCCCATCCCATGTCACGGCCGGGTCCAACAGCATCCCTGACACCGCCGCCCGGTGCACGCCCCCTCGGCCGCCCGCGCCCCGTTCCAGCCTGTCTGCAGCATCACCCCCAACTCACTATCTGTGAGACACCTTGGGCTCTTAGCATGT
>CAUYPO010008389.1:0-32675 GCA_963574435.1 Cheirogaleus major
ATAGAGGAAAATGTTTTACGCAGTACCATACGTTAAAAAAGTACTAGGAACTTTAATTGTTTAATTAGTTGTTTAATTGTTTGATTGTTCTTGTAAATAAAAATGTTATAATTATTGAAAAACAACACCTCTAGTGCATTATGATCTGTAGTTATGATGATTTAAATAACGCGCAGTTTGCCTAAAAATGTGCGGTCCCTGGCGTAGGTCTTAGAGATTTCTGTACAGTACGAAAGGTGTTAAGTCGGATATCGAGGCTCTCTCACAGGCAGCTTCTATTGCCTGCTTTATTTCCTGTGTATGGGTCACACTTTTCGTTGCTCACCTCTTATTTTTTGTTGTTGTTGTTGAAAACTGGACATTTTTGACAGTATATTGTATTAACTCAGGATACTTATTTCCTTCTCCTTCCTAGGACTTGTTTTCTTGTTTGTATAGTGACTTTGCTGAACTGTTTTACTGAAGGCTGTTTCTTCTGCAGTGAGAAGCCTCTGATGTCCATCCTCAGAAGGCACAGGCTTGGATGCTGTGCAGTCTCCCGGAAGCAGTGCTCCGGCAGGGCTCTTTGGCTGTGTCCGCCTTGGCTGGTATTGCACCCAGCTGTTCGGTTCCACTAATTGCTGGCTGATTGCTTTACTCTATACCTGAGGCATAAATTGCTGTGGAGTCTGATCCAATTAAATTCAGGCCCTTTTGCAGGGGTAGTTTTTGAGGCTAGCCTTTGAGGTTTGTTCTGACCCTAGGAGGGCTCTTCTTAACTGTCTCTTGCTCTGATTTTCTGTAAAAATAGCTGGTGTGATTGTTGCTCTGGGAAGCTACCAGCCTTCTCTCAGTTGCTTGCTACCAAACTTCTGTTTTTGAAAGCACCCTTACACTCGAGCTTCCCTATCTGCTGTTTGAAATAAAGTCATTGTCTTTGGGGAGAGCTTCAGAGCTTGGTCCTTATGGCCTATCTCTCCCCCTGGGTGAAATCTCTCAGTCACTGCTCCAGAGCAGGAGTGGGGACATTGGCCCACTTCTCTCAGAGTGACCCCCACCCTCGGCTTTATGAGCAAAACACTGGGTAGGGACAGAAGCCTCTGGTTATCTTAGCTTGCCTCTCCTAAGTGCTGTGGACAGACTGGGGTGAGGGCAGTTGGAACCCTGCTGTTCTGAGCCTGCCCTGCCTGGAGTGGACCTTCTGCCCTGGGTGGGTGCAAGGAGGAGTGGGGTAGAGCCAGGGAGGCCGAGTGGAACAGGGACCCTGCAGGTGCCTGCCCCTCCTGTGCATTTGCCCTCACCTTCTGGGAGCTAGGGGAGAGGAAGGCTGTTTCTGCCACACCCAGCCAGAGTGGAGCTTCCTCCTGCTGGCCTAGGGCGAGGGGAGGGAGTAGGCGGTGGCTCTGGAGCCACAAAGCCCCATTGCCCTTGCAGAGATGCAGCAGACTGTCTTGAATGCAAGACGTTTGTTAATCTGCTGTATCTCCTTGGACACTTTCAAGAGACTTTTAAAATGGTTACTTTTTTACAATTTTCACCAACTGCTATTGTTTTTCTGGGGAGTAGGTCCATGGAGCTTCTCACCCATTATTCTGTAAGTGGATATTCTACAGTACATATTGACTGTGTTTAGTTTCAAGCACACTGTAACGTGCGTGGATGAATCATGTTTTCCTCACATGATTGGCTGAAACTAAATTCTGTAGCCAACGTTTCTTTTACATGGGCAACAACAGGAACATTTTCTTTACATTTTATAAATTATAGTAAAGATTGTTTTGAAATTTAGTTTTATTATGTGATTCTTAATAAGATACTTACCTACACAATGTTTAATTTAAAACCTTTAGCATATCAGACCTGTGGTTTTATAGATATTGTTACTCAGAGGTAACTTTTTAAAAAAATGAATTAAAGTCCAGTTAAAAGTCTATGTTAAACAAATCATAGTACGTGTGGAGTGCGGGACATCTGAAGACTGTGCAATTGTGTGACTTAAATGTTACTCTCATGTAGCAGGCGGATGGCACCAGACCTGGGTCTCCTGACTGTTGAGAGGGGCTGGAGCTGGAATGTTTCAGACATTTGGGCAGCAGAGAGAATCTGTAGCCTGAGACTTACAAGTCGTTCAGCTGGAATTTGATCAAGGTTCATTCACCATTTGCTGTCTCGTTAGTTGAGCTAAAAATCACCAAGAAGAGCGTGTGTGACTGAATTGCCACCTGAAGCCAACTTGGTCAGGACTCCTGCCTCTCAGAGGACTAATGTGACAGACTGGTCAAGAATGTTTTTCTGGAAGGTACATTACAGAAAAAAAGAAATTGTAAAGGTATTTTTAGTATTACCATTTCTGACCACTTTTTTTTTTTTTAAATCAGTTTGATTTGTCTAACCAAAATTAGATGTGTTTCTGCCAGAAAGTCATTCCTCCTGTGAAAACTCAGGACATTTTTATTACTGCCACTCTATTTCACTGTAAGTTATTGCTTTCTTAATGTGCGTATTTACTATTGCTGAGACTCATAGACTTGATTAAGGTCACTTTGAATCCAGACAGGGCCATGTTTCCCCTTATCCACATGCACGGTGCCCTCAGGCCTTTGAAGAGGGTGGCCCTGCTCCCCAGCCACTGGCTTCTGTCTGTCATGGTGGCACGATGTTATCGCAAAGCCCGGTCGATGGGTCCTCATGATGGGGGGGAGTCAGGGCCTCACATACATACCTAAATTCTTCCTGTTTCCATGTTGTGTTTTGTTGCCTACATAGAAAGATTCCTCATTTTAAACAAATCTGACTAACATCATAGTACATTTAAAAATTCTAATTTATTTTTGGTACTTTTTAGTTCAGAAATGGATAAGATACCGAATCGGACAGTCCCTTCAATCACACTGTGATTTGCAGTATTGGAACAGGTCCCAGCAACCCCTAAATGTAGACGACATTCTGAGTCAGAAAGAAATGGAAGGGTCATAGACATAAGAAATTACAAATAGTAAAAAAAAAAAAGAAGTGTTCAATGGGGAGCTTTTATTCTAGAAAACTCTGATTTTTGTAAATATTTAAGTTTTTTATGTACCTTTTTATACTACCAGTACAGAACCAAAAACTTCATCTTTTCAGGACCCAAGAAAAGGAAAAGGATAAAAGACAATAACCTTAATTTACCAGAGGACAGTTTAGTTTAACGTAAGGAAAGGTTGCCCTATGGTGTAGTTTGCCTGCAAGAGTGTCTTCCCTGAGGCTCAGAGACTTCCCTCTCTGACAGTGGAGTCAGATCATCTCTGTTCTTCCAGCTTCCTAGTACTCTGGACTGGGAGAAATAATTCATTCCTTGAGCCTTTTAAATGGGACTTGTAGATCAAGACCCTTCTAAAAATAGCATTTGGCTCAGGAGTGTCATCCTTGGACCTGCCACCTTTAGAGTTAGCCTGATCTAGTAGTTAGAACAGACTCTGGAGCCAGACTTCCTGATTCAAGTCTTGGCATTGCACTCACTAGCTGTGTGACTTTGGGCAAGTTACTTGACCTTTCTGTGCCTCAGTTCTCTCATCTGTAAGATTGGAATACTGACTAGAATTCATCTCCTGGTAGTTGTAAATATTAAATGGCCTGATTAAATGACTTAAAGTACTTTGGGATACTTCCTGGCATAGTAAGTGGTGCCTAAGTGCCAGTCATTGTCGTTGTCATTACTGGGGTTAGTGCAGCACCCCCTCCACTGGCGTGCTCACCTGCTCCGTGCTGAGCACCTTGCTGGGTGGGTGCTGCGCTGAGCTCAGCGGGTCTCACTGCTTGCTAGCTCTTGCTCGAGATGTAACTAGAGACCTCACAGACGAGGACAGTTCCTAGCGCTTGCTGTATCCGCCAGCCCATCGTGGCGACTGGCACACAGGAAGTGTTCAGTGTTTGCTGAATGTAGCTCTAGAGCTGACATAGACGAGGATCGACCTCATGTTGGAATTTTCAAAGACCATCTGACACCAAAAGGTGGTTCATTCTTGTTTTTAATGCACCTGTGTGCTAGGCTGGTCTTAAAGTGCCAAAGATGAGAGCAGAGTATAGTTATATAGATCTGGTATAGAGGCTGATTTTGGATTAATTTGGGGTTTGGGCCCATAGTTTCTCTAGTGTTTGCCTTAGTGTATGCTCTAATACAGTGCCTTGGCTTTATCTCAACTTTTGAAATTAATGCTTTGGCCAAAGCTAGAGGTCTTGGAATTACCTGGACACATCCTGGAATTTATAAGCAAGACAAAGAGGAGCTCTAGAGATGATAGTATGTGCCTCTCCTTGACAGTTGGATTGTCCAAGAAATGCTCGCAATTGCTAAGGGGCCACTGTCTTTGCAGCTGCACAAGTGACGGCCACAGTCATCAGTTATTTAGCCATGACATGCACCACCTGCGGGAGCCGCAGACTTATGCCATAGCCTGTGTGCGCACATCAGTGTTTGCTGGATCGTAGTGCTAATCAAAGTGGGTTTCAGCCTTTCAAGGGGTAGTTAAAATTTTCATGGAGTTAAAAGCTGAGAACTACAATAGTTATAAACATCTTGAGCCTCATTTTTTATGGTCTGCCCAGAAATAGGATGAATTGTAAAGGCTATTCAGCCTTCTGGTTTGGGGATGAAATTGAGAAATTGAGAAATGTAATATATTTGAAAAGAAAATAAAGTATTTTCCTGAATAACCACATTAAGCATTTTAAATATTAAAATATTCAGTGCATTTTTATGTAGAGCATGTGTGTACTTCACCTGAAATATGAAGGGCTGGAGTAGATTTCTTCCCCCACTGTAAGAGGCCCCCTTGATGTGGCATCCATTTTGTAAGGCACCATGCTTGCACCTCATTGATAGGGAAAGCAATTCGGGATGTGCCAGCCGTAGACAGGCAGCAGAAGTGGAAAACGGTCTCCAGGACTCTCCAGTGCCAGGACTGTGTTTTCCTAGCATCTGGCTCTCTCAAGGGGCAGGGAGGACGGGGAGCATGGAGGGCAGGGCCAGGCTCATAGGGATGGCACCGTGGCATCTTCATAATCCTGCCTTTAAGACAAGTCCACTCCTGGCACTTGAGTTTTTCTAGAAGGCAGAATTATTAATAGAATGCTCTCTTAACATATGCTGTCTAGAAGTCCTATAGGACGTCTGGAGTTTATATAAAGGATGCCAAATATTCTAGAAACTTTGTCTCGACACCCCAGCCTCCAGCTAGCTTTGCAGTTCTTGTGGGCCCTGACAACACTGTCGGCCACTGCCTGTTTTCCCAATCGGCGCAGGTGGATCAGTAGCAACTCATCAGCACAGGCGAGAGGACGGAAGGAAGCACCTGCCCTTAGCCTGGGAGGGCACCATTATTATTTTACAGACATTTGCACGCAGATGTTTGCATGCTGAGTACCATTCTTTAAAATCATTGCTGAATGGCAGTGAAGAAAAACGGGAGACCTGGATCCTGTCCTCATGTCCTTGTTGCAGTGTGCACAAGTTATGGTTTCTCCAAGCCCTGGGCTTTCTTTTTTTATCCAAATGAGCAGTTTGGAGTAGACCAGGCTTCTGAAATGTTCATGTGCACATGACTTGAGGGGGATCTTGTTAAAATGCAGGTCCTGCTTCTGAAGGTCCGGGCAGGTTGAAGATCCAGCGTTCCTGGTAAGCTCCCAGAGGGTGCTGGTGCTGTTGGTGCTTGGACCACACTTTGAATAGCCAGGGTTAGGTACACTATTTCATCCCCCCAGACACCCCATGATGTAAGTATTCCTAGCCTTATTTTACAGATGAGGGAACCGGTCCCACTCAAGCTAACAGTTAGGTGGCAGGGCTGGAACCCAAACTTCAGTCTAACTGGCCGCTGAATTTAGCCACTATAAAACCTTTATACTGCCTCCGTTTCTTCAGGGGCATGGAAGAGTAGCTGCAGTTTTCAAAGGTATATAATCCACTTAGTAGGAAGTAGCTTAGCCATTATGAAAATCTATACCATCATAAACATGGAATAATATGTAATTACTCTTTTCCCTTAGAAGGAAAAAAAATACTGTCGTGGCATAGATAATATAAAAGATAAACTCAAGCCTGTTTATACAGGGAGTATTATTGCCTATTAGGAAGTTATTTTAAGGCTATGTAATTTGGACTAATTTATTTAATAAATTTTTAATCCACCTCATGGGCTTGCTAGCTCCGTATGGCCAGGTTTTATACCTGCTAACATTTCTACCAAGCGACATGTGCTGGTGGGAGCACGTGTGCAGTGTTTACATTTCTACATAAAGGCCTCTCTGTGTTGCAGCCTTTTCAGCACTGAGGATAGATTAGTAAATTATTCCATGCTATGGGCTAATGCCCACAAATATCAAACTATTGCCATATTTTGAATCTGTGGGAACAGAAAGTTTATATTCTTTTAAAAATCCTCATTTGTGACTTTAAGCATAACAAACTTACTTAAAATGTACTGTTTTGTTTTCTAAAGGCCAAATTCCAAGGCTTGATTTTTATGTGGAAAGTTCCATCTCAGAGCAAAACTTTATAGCGCAGTCATAACCCTCACAAAACGGGAATGTGTGACGGCAGAGCCGTCGAGTCTTCGCGGGAGCTGCCTTGACAGGCAGATGAGACACAGAAAATGGCCCTAAGAGCCTCGTGGCCACATGTGGAGATGCAGAATCTCTAACATGGATTTGCAAGTTGACGCATTCCCTTAGTGCCCAAACCAGGCTAAAAACAACCAAAATAGTCCACCTCGGCCCATTGGCATGCTTTGGTCAGTCTCGGGGGCCTACATGGGCTGACTACCGGACAATGCTAAGCTCACTGCCCATCGAGAAACATGATGGGTGGGGGTAGGTGGGAGCCTCCCAGTGGGGTGCCCCGGCCCCCACTCCTAGCCTGCCTCTTCCCAGCCACTTGACCTGCAACAACAGAGTCACCTTCTCTGAGCCTCAGTTCCCTCATCTGTAAAATGGGAGTGAGAAAATTGTGCCTCACAGTGTCGGTGTGAAGATAAAAGATATACAGTGCTCGAAAGTGCCTAGCACACAGCAGTTTAGGGATGTTTATGGATGTTGATAAAGGCCAGCTCTCTGCCGCATAACCGCTGCGAAGGTATTTCTGCCTCTCCAAGTGACCTCTGTCTGCCGCGAGTGAAGCGGTGCGGATCCCACAGCACGGCAGGACGGAGACGCCCAGGGCCCAGGCCAGCTGCTAACCGGGCTTGTATGACAGAGGAATTCCTGGGTGTGGGGCACCCCTTTGCCGCCCAGAAACGTTTTTCTGGAGCTAGTGAGCTCCCAGTAGCCCCGAGCTGCTGGCTTATCATGCTCGGAATGGGTGGGTGAGACTGAACTCTCAATAGCTCCAGTCGCAGCCCTGCCCGGGCGGCCTCTTTCTGGCCATCGGGCAGCGAGGCCCCAGCCCCTCAGCCTGTCCTGTGCAGCCCGGCTCCCGCCGACCCCTCCAGCCTGCCGGGCTCCTCACAGGAGCAACTGCCTGCAGGTGGGAGCCGAGGCGAGCCCGCCCCACAGAAACGCTTTTCTGTGGCGTCACGCTGAAGGCCCAGCGTGTTCCCTCCTAAGGACTGCAAGCGCTCAGTAAATATTTGTCAGATGGGTTGATGAACTGAAGACCTTTATTGAGGAAACCCGGGATATGCCGTTAGAGTCTCAAGTCCTTATCGCTACCAACAAGCCCTTGTGAAAATGTGTCTTCGGTGACCCTGCCTTGCACCATTTCCAAGGCCCCTGCTGTGCATGTGGACGCCTCATGCAGCTTTGAGACGCTTACTGGCTGCACAGCGCTCCTGCGAGTGAAGGGGTCAGCCCGTCAGAGTACTCATTTTAAAGTTACATTTTAAAGATGAGGAGGAGGAAAGAGTTCTTGAATGCAAATGTTTTTTACACTCTCATACTTGTGTGTGCAGCAGACCTGTCTCCCACACCCTTCTGCTATGTGCACTGCATTTTCTCAGAATCCAGGGAAAAGAAACGCGGGCACTGTCAGGAAAAGGCCTGGTGATGCGCATGCTGTCGTGGCCACAGGGAGCTGTTTATCGGGGCGTGAACACCTGAATCACGATTTCACCTCTGAACTTTCTTCCTGAAGCAGCCGCCTCAGGAAATAAGAACAAAACTCAAGAACACGCCACGGTGACTTCACCCCGACAGCCCTTCAGTGGCGCTGAAGAGAGGCGCCGTGCCGTGTGGAGCAGGTGGCACGGGACACGCACCCCAGCCCCCCGGGAGCGCCCGGTGGTGTGCGTGTTGTGGGCAACATTTGAAAAATAAACTTTTATCCATAAAGACAAGTTTTAAAAGTGATTTTTAAATGGATTGAATAGTGAGAACATTGAACTCGGTGAACAGGAGCTCAGTTAAGATCGGCTTCCATGACCAGACTTCTCAGTGGCAGAGCTGCCAGCCAGACAGAATCAGCGTATTAAGACATAGTGGAGTGATACCCTGTGGCCGTTAAAATGAAAAAATGTTGATTCTTAAAAAATATATGAAGTATTCATTTTAAATAATGGTAAACCCAAAGCTAGCTATTTGCAGCCATTTTAAAATGCAAATATGTCCACCAGCAAAGGTCAGAAGAGGTTTTCAGGTCCCATGAAGTTGACTAAATCCCTAATTTTAAAGAACAGACTTACACAGCAGTCATGTGCCATCTGTGAGTGTTCCGCTGCAAGGACTCATCTCAGAGGGTCCCTGTCACGCTGATAAGCTCACTAGAAGGACCCCCAGGGCTCCGGGGGCAGGGGAGAGCTGGAAACACTCTTCCTGAAGCTGGTTCTTCTCTGAGGAGCGTCTGCGCTGGGTGACCTGAGACTCTCCCCCTTCACCCAGCAGGTGACTCTGAGAAGGGATCAGGGAAAGTATCACACAAGGGAGGACAGCTGCATTTCTCATTTGGAAATTGCTCAAGAAAAATCACACCATCTCCATTTGCCCATGCAAATGTATACAACTGTTAATTTTCTTGCTGAAATTCTCCTGTTTCTTTTATCTACATGAAACCTCTGAAGAGTCTTCTTAGTGATTCTTTTGTTCCTTCCCTGCCCTGGTAACTGGCACAGGACAGGGTGATGTATTCTGGCCAGCAAGGACCCAGCAGCGACATCGGTGCCCGGTCGCTGCTGCTGTGCCCCAGGTGATGCGTCCCGGCTGACAGCAGGGACAGGCTGCTGACGTCACTGTCCTCGTTTCTAATGGTAGTAACCAACAGAGTTTAGTTTTGCTTTGACAACTCCTCCCACAGCCAAAACTATTGTTATGGCCCACATGTCATTCCTATTGACCCTAAACAGGGAAAAACAAAGGCTATTCTGGGCACAGGGCAGTGCTGTGGCTGGGTCGTTTGCAGCGTTGCCATGGCACGCTGACCTTTCCACCGCGGCCACCCCGTGAGTTTTTCTGAAAACCACAGCAGACACGCAGCCTGCCCTGACTTTGCTTCATACAGCCTGGGGGCCTCCAAATACACAGGAGATGTTTTACACACATACAAGGCGAACCGCGTAGACCTCGGGAAAAGAGACTGTGCTTGCACAAAGTGAACCAGGAGAAAGCGCCCTCCTGAGATGTCCCTGCTTTCATGTTTAAATTGCCTTTTCTCTGTACCTGGAATCCTTTTCTCTAATTTCTGAACCTTATAATCTAACACTGCCCAGGACGATCGAGAGTCCTTTGAAGGCTTCTCTGTGGTGTATTTGTGCCACCGCACGTTGAGAAATGATGAGAGAGAGGAAGGAAGCAGGAGAGCCGAGCAGGGCAGACAGAGCCCAGGGAGAGGAAAACGCTGTGCTTCCTGCTGCGGCTGTGGCCTCGCCGGTTGCCAGAGCGGAGCTCAGCTGCAAGAGCTGGCGCAGGCTGCTCCCATCAGTTAGAGGCTTTGGGTCGAGGAGCACCCAGAGAGGCCAGTGCAGCCTGGCTCTTGGCGCAAGGACGCTGTGGGTGGCCTGCAGCCGGACCCACCGCGGAGAAGCACGTGAAACTAACGTGAGCGTCTGGCGTCGCGTGCCGCCTGGGTAAGCACTCTCTCCATTTCTTCAACTCTGAAAGCTCCCAGCAGAGATCAAGGGAAGAAGTATTGTATTGAGATTTGCAGATTTCCCCCTTTCTGCCTTCTGGGTTGATACTTGTCTGTTAGAAAGATTACTGCACGTCATGGGACAAGGCGAACTGTCTAGCTGCATTCTGGTCGCCTGTGTGTGGCGAGTCCGGTGTGAGGCAAGCCCGAGCAATGCAGACTAATCCTGGACGTATGTTGCTGTGAACAACACAACACTGCGTGTTCAGCTGGTCTCGGGATCGGGGACCCTGGACTTATTGTCTGCTCGGTGATACCGCTGGCTTCCTGCCACAGAGCTCCTGGTTTCTGTGGATGGCAGTTGATAATTGGTAGCCACAGTCTGCGGTCGGAGCCACAGCATTTGAGTCTAGCACCTGGGCTGGGCCCCGCTGGTACTGTAGGGAGAGAGTGAGAGAGACAGACAGAAACACACACACACACCCACTCTCACACCCTCCCACACCCCATGCCGGCTGTAGCTGCAGCACTGAGCTGCCTGGAGAGGAGACTGCCTGAAGCTGAAGGATGCTTTGAACTAGGGGGCTGCGTCACGGTTGGACACCCACTTGCAGAGGACTCGATTATGTCCCGGGACCACCTGAACAACAACACACTGAAGGAGGCTCAGTTTAAAGACCTGTTCTTAAGAAAAGGTACATTGCCGAAGGCCCGGTGTGGGTGATGCGTGCTCTTTGGGTTTGCTGTGGTTTTTCTTGGAGTTTGGTCTGAGGGCAGAGTTGAGCAGAGGAGAAACTCTTCCTCAGGAAGTTTGTTTCTAGGGGTCTGCCAACTCCACGTTTCAGCTTGGGACTCCTTTTGGGAAGATACATTTCAGGCTTAATCATCTTCTTTTGAGCCTGCAGTTAGTTTGTTCCTGTTGGAGGTGTTAGGCATAAATACACAGTTTATTGCTTTGGAGTTTGTTTTCTATCCAAATGCTCCTTATGTGAGGCTAAAACCTCCCCTGAAAATTCTATTACTTACCTGATGAGTACTGTTTTCTTTTCTTTTTTTTGCCCTGAGTTGTTGAAAACAGCATTGGAAAGAAAAGATGTATTTCTTAGGATGTGAGTAGTTCACTGAATAGTTTCTCAGGTCATCAGTGTAGTGACAGCAGCTATTAGGAAAGAGGCCTGGGACTCCTAGAGACAGAGGCCAGAGGAAGTGAGAGACAGACCGATGCGGGTGGGCTGCCAAGCCGCCGCTCCTCGCCGTGGAGCAAGGTGCATGAGCAGCGGTGTTCTTCCCGACCCGCTTTCCTAAATTAATAATGTGGAGGTGGGGTGAGGGTGGATTTTAAATGAATCCTATAGGGGGAATTATGGTTTCATGTATGTATTTTTTTCCATTTATAGCATGGGATAGACTTTTAAAAGGTTTGTAATTGTTCTTACTCCTCTGCTGCTTTTGCAGAAAATCCTGTCAGTCATCTTTGATTGGAACGTATTTAGGTAAATTTCTTTCTGAAGTGATCACGAAACTCTAGATTCTAAAATGTGTGGTGAAAAGTCCTTGTGTTGGGTGAATGCTTGGGCCTTCGTAGATTACAAAGATGTCACTCCGGCCGGACAGGCTGGCAGTCTGCACTCGAGGGAGCCTCTAGTGCCCTGTCGCTGCCCATGGCTGCACCTGGCCTTGGGCCGCAGGCAGGTGGGTGTGTGCCTGGGCCACACCTGGCCCTTCCCTCTCAGCTCTTCACCCACAGAGCGTAAGTATCATCTCCCAATTTTATTATCATGCAAAATGTTTCACATAAATATATGATAGAAATAGGATGTATATAGCAGGTAACTAGCAGTAACCATAAGGCTCTGTTTCTAGCTACAGTTCACACTTTCTTAGAGCAGGAATTGTTGAATAATTGTTGCAAAATATGAAAACCTTTAGCAAAACTTCAGCACCACTGAAGATGTGAGTGTCTGGAGGAGTGTGGCTCTGTGCTAGACACTGTCCAAGCAGGTCAGGCCCTCGGGCTCCCTCCCTTCTTAGGGCTTTTTCATCCGCTTACATATAAGGACACCAGCTCTGTGCCAGGCACATGCCACCTGCTGAGGACATGAGGGTTCATTCTATAGGGGAAGAAGACCAGAACACAGGCGCAAACAAGACAGTGATAAGTTGCAACAGAGTTCAAAGGGAGCCCCCGAGGCTAGTGAGCCCCTCATGGTGGGGGTGTTAGGAAGGACATTATAAAGGAAAATAAAGCCAGAAGGTGACACCAAATCAGGGTGTTTCTGTGGGGTGGCTTTTTTCCCTTCCTGTTGTGCTACTTGTAGGATGGAGTAGCCAACCACCGTCCAAGGAAAACAAAATTCACAATCTGTAATGTAATCTGTACGATGATAGCTCTTATTGTTTTGCTTCTGAACTTCAGGCTGTGAAGTCATTGTTGTAACACAGGCTGAATTTTCCCCCTCAACCATGGTGTTTAATGAGTGTGAATTTTCATTCAACCATTAAAATCTCCAAGAGTATTTTTATACTAAACAGTTCACAAACTCAAGGCAATTATAGTCTAAGTAGATTCCAGCTCCTGCCCCTCCCATCTTCCTGCCATGCCGGTCTCTGTAGGATTTTGGAAAGAATTTACCAGCCTTTAGGAACATTCAGCACTTTAAAAGTGTCACGGAGCCATAAATAAAGAGTAAGACACCCCCAAGGCCGTCATCTTATCACCACACCGGTGTCTGCTGAGGAGGACAGAGACAGGAAGGAAATGCAGACAGGAGCTCCCTGCATGGCATCCAGACAAGCCCAGCTGCCAGGGGAGGGCCACCTCCTGCCCAGGGTTGGACCGGGAGCGGGCCTGTCAGCAGCCCTGAGGCCGGTCTCTGCCGTGGTCTCCGTGCCCCAGGCCACCCTGCGTGTAGGGGAGCGAGGCTGGGGCTGCTGTTGAGAGGGTGGGAAGTGGCCACGCAGGGTGGGCAGAGGACTTCATGGCCGGTGTGCAGCCACTCCATGGTGTGTGTGGGTTCCATGTGGCACTTTTCTGAATGCTGCCAGGATGTTTCCTTGGTCTGGAGAAAGGAAGGGGCGAATGAGGGCCCCAGCCCATTACAGGGGCAGTGAGGGCACATCTGGAGCTCGAAGATAAGTAATCATACAGAAAATAGGATTTGGGGGAAGGCCAATGTATTGTGGAGGAGAGACCACACGGAAGGGGGTGCTAACCACCCCACAGATGGAAATGCCCGTGTACCCGAGCTGAGGTGGTACAGCCACACTTCCCCAGGGTTCCTTGAAAATAGTGCGGACTCTCATGCCTCCTGTGTGACTCAGCTCACTTCCTCATCGCACAAGGAGATAGGCACAGTGTCTTCTGTTCCTGTATTTCCCCACCATGCAGCTTGGAATTTCCTGGAGATGTTTCCATAAAAATAGAGAGATGCCATCATCACTGCCGTCACTGTTGTACAATAATAAAATAAGGTGCTATGATGCCTTCCTGTAAATTTTAGGCTGGATTTATTATAAAATTTCTGGTGTTTGGATCACAGTTTGGATCACTCATTCATTATAGCCTCATGAACTACAGCCCCAGAAAAGGAAGGGGGTATGAAAATTTGACTTTGGCCTTCGATTCTTCCCTGCGTGCCCTGGTTTTGGCATTCTTCTGCGGACATCAGTAGTTACTGAAATCAAAGAAAAGTGCTCAGTGGTTTATGTTCGGAGCCCACGTTAGGCGCACGAAACTTTGGAAACCCCAAAGCATCCTATTATTTTCTCAATGCTACTATTCTTGTGGGTTTTATTTAAAAACAAACAAACAAAAAAAAACTTTTGTTTTAATAGTTCTCCCAGAATTTAGTCTCTTCTTAGCTCTCCCTTTCTAGACCTCCTTCCCCCTCAAACAAAACCCCAAAACCCAAACCCCAGGTATCTGTCCCTTCCGTGCACGCCAGGCTGTGTGCACCCCATGAAAACAGGCTGCAGGCATCTGGAAGAATCCTCCGTGTAAAGCGAGCGAGCGGGCGTGGGAGGACAGGCGCGAGGACAGGCACTGCTCACGCTCCCTGGTGAGCTCCAGGGGGTCTGGAAGGGAGAGATGATCTGCAGTGCGGGACCCCAGGGTCCGGAAGGCGGCGTGCTTGTCCTCAGAACCTTCTCTGCTCACTACAGTTTTCGCTTTGAGAATGCGCCGGCCCCTCTCTGGAGAGTACAGGCAGCCCTGGAGAGAGTAAAACCTCATGTTTTCTGGTTTTCTGTCTGTCTCCTCTGGTTTAAAGATGAGAAGGCGGTCTATCTCCATTGACAGGTTTTGCCCTGAGTTCAAAGCCAGAGTCTGCTGCATGTGGGACTACATGTGGGCTGGTGGCTCTGCGGTGGGCCCCATGCCAGGCCCTGACGCCAGCAGAGAACCACGGGCCACCCAGACGTGCACTAGGGATCAAATTGCCGCTGCAGCAAGATAGGACGCAGTTGAGCTACGATTCGGTTGCTAGGATGGTGGCCCTGTGCCCAGGGCATCCCTGGGGTCTTTCTTGCCTACAGGAAGAGCTGCCTCTCATGCAAGACCAAGTGCTATAGTGTCTCAGGCTCTCCCCAGACTCCTGTCACCCCAGGGTCCTGGCTGGACATCCCTGCTGGGTCACTTGGCTCTGTGTGCAGCCCCCTGGGGACCCTGTTCCTGCTTCCATGAGCCTGTGACCTCAGCCTGCCCCAGGCAAGTTCCGCACTACCCGAGTGCCTGTGACCCCACTTCCTGTATGCCAGAGACACACCTGCCACAGCTGTGCATGACTCATGCGTGAAACCTCAGGGCAACGGCATACGTGCAGGCGTCACAGCAAGGGCAGAGCAGGTCCCATGAGTGTGGCATGTTTACGGGAAAGCCGGGGACACTCAGCCTGAGAACAAGTGGTTCCCCTCAAAAGAAAGATGGTGGGAACCTAACTTTTAGAGAGTCATTCCGTGCACTGTTTCCAAAACTGAGATCTCTGTTACCCTTGCTTGAATTTTTAAGTAAGATTTTGGATCAGAAGATGCATGCCTTTCAGATAATAGAAGATTATCTGTGTGCTATCTCAGGCCAAAAGAAGAAGAAAAACCAGAGCAAATAAAGATCTAAATAGAAAGATACAAACTCCAAAAATCTTAGGTGAAAACATCTTTAGAAAACTGAAGAAGGCCTTCCTAATCAAACAGGAAGTTTAGGAGCCATAAAGGAAAGAGATAGTATTTGATGGCATAAAAATTTATGTCACCTATAAAGAATCTCACAGCAAAGTTTAAAGAAATGACAGACTGGGAGAAAAAATTTTGCAACCCATGGAACAAAGATTTGCAGCCATAATATGTAAATATTTCTATAAATACATAAGAAATAAACAAGAAAACTACAAATAAACTAATATGAACTAATATGATTGTGGGGAAAAAAAGAATACAAATTACATAACCGTAGGGAAAGATGTGAAATTACCAGTCATTGGAGAAATACAAGTTAAAACAAGCTGCATGTTTTTGCCCATCAGGTTGGAAAAAATTATAAAAGGGCTAGTTCCCAGAGTTACTGAGGGTGTGGGAAACCTGCCCCCTTGCTGACAAGAGCCTAAACTCGCACAGGCTTTTTATAAGGCAGGTTCTCAGTAGCCATTGAGATTAAAAATAATTATGCCAGCCGGGCGCGGTGGCTCACGCGGTGGCTCATGCCTGTAATCCTAACACTCTGGGAGGCTGGTTGAGGCGGGTGGATTGCTTGAGCTCAGGAGTTTGAGACCAGCCTGAACAAGAGCAAGGCGTGTCTCTACCAAAAAAGAAAAAAGAAAAAGAAAAATTAGCCGGACACAGGGACACACACCTAGCCCCACTACTCGAGAGGCTGAGGCAGGAGGGTCACTTGAGCCCAGGAATTTGAGGGTGCAATGAGCTATGATTGTGATGCTATACTCCAGCCTGGGTGACAGAGCAAGACCCTGTCTCAGAAAAGAAAAGAAAAAGAAAAAACAAAACCACCCTAAATAGCCACCAGTTGGAGAAGGTACGTCCCGGGGTACCGTGGGCTGGAGCAAATAGTGCTGTAGAGAGCAGGGTCGGTGGTCTTGTTTAAAGATGTTTGTGATATATTAAGTGAAAAAAAGCATAACAGTATATCTGTACAGTGATCTCATTAATTAAAAGAAGAAAGCCCTTGTTCAGCAGGCAAACGCGCATACGCGCACACGCACAAGACGGTAGCTTGTTGGGTGGGGTTGGGATGCTTGGGCTAGAAAGAGGAACTTTGCATTCTGTCTCCTTCTATATTGTTTAAGTTTTCAAGAAGTTTTCATTATTTTTATAATGAAAATACTTTTCAAATGAAACACAAATATAAAAAAAAATGCCCGTAGACTTATGAAAGTATAATTTGATTGCTCTGCTGCAAACGCTTGTCTGCATGGCCTTCCACATTCACGCAGAGATGACCTGGAACATTGTCCACAGGAAAAAACGATTCTCTGCAGGGTCTTTCACTGTCACCGTCACTTTCCTCTCTTCCCATGTCCATAAAGCAATGCGGTTTCATTAAGAAAACTTTTGTGCATCCCACGGCATGCTTTCCCCTGAAGGGAAATTTGTGAATACTCTGCTATTTATCCACAAAATAAAAATAAGGGTTGGTAAAACAAGGCATTATTTGGGGCTCAGTCTTCAGCATATGTTCACTGCCTTTGACCTGAGCAGATCTAGCTCCCTGCTTCCTTTCACACCCCTCCCCGGGCGATGGCCAGTCTCCTGCGCGGGCCTCGGGGCTCCTTGGAGGTGCACTCCTGGTGCTCTGCAGACATTGAGGGCCTCGTCCTGTTGGCAGTGGCTGCGGCTGTCCCACAGAGAGTGCACCTGTGCAGGTGGGCTGTCACCTGGGCCCACAAGTCCCAGAATGCACCCCCAGATCTGGGTGTGCTCCCAAGTCATTCATTGATTCACACCTTACTGAAGAAGCACCTAACTGCCTCTCATGTCAGAAGAGATGAAGTGGAGGCTTTGGACACATAGCCAGGGAGGTGTCGCGTGGTACGTGGGTGTGGAGTCCTGAGAGATGCAGGATCAAGGCCAGAGTGTCCCAGACACGGGATGGTCACTGCAGGGGTAGAGGGTCAAAGACAGTGTCCTGGAGTAACTGCACACCACACTTCCCATGGCCCGTGAGCATAAATACAGGCACGTAATATCTTTACCCAAAGCAGAAGTCCCAGCCTCTGCTCTCTGGCACGTTCAGTCTTTCCAGGAGGCCTCGCCATGAAAACTGTTGATAAGCCCTGGGGAGGCTTTTGTGGGGACATAAATTCGGTGGCTCCCCTGGGGGCTTCCTCTCCGTAGGAAGTGGACCCTCAAGCCCCTTCCTTGCAGAGCCGGGCAGCCCCAGGGGGTGGGGTGCTGGGAGTCCCGCGCGGGCCTTGCTGGCTACAGCTCTGGCGCTGCTCAGCCTGGCCTCCTCCAGTGTCCTCGTCCACTGGACGGTGATACCGCGGGCCTTCGACTGCCAGCCAGGGCTGCGCGGAAGCAGGCGTGCCTGCTCTCCTGTGTAGCTTCGCGGCTCACTCCGACAAGCAGCTCTCTGTTCTCCAAGGTGCCGCAGGGCCAGCCCCTTTCCCATCGACCCAGTGCTAAGGTCAGCCCAGCCCAGTGCCATGGGTGTGCTTGGATGTCTTCTTCCCTAGGGAGTGTGGGGTCTGAGGGGAGGACATAGGAGGACCCAGAAGGACTCTCCATCCACCCTCACCCAGCCCTGTTGGTGCCGGGGTGTGGGCGGCAGGTGCACACGGCTGTGGCTGCTGAGGAGGGGGCACCTCGGGCCTCGCTTCATCCCACGTGTGAACGGATGCGCTGAGAGCTCTGCCTCCCCAGCGGCTGGGGCCTGCACTTGTGTGCATGCATGTGTATGTGTGTGCATGTGTGTGCTGTGGGTCAAGGCAGTGCGGCAGGTGGCAGGATTCTCCCCTTTCACTTGCCCTTCTTCACATCCCACACCCTCACCTCCCACCGAAGCTGTGCGCTGTCTTCCTCCCAGAGGGAGGGAGCGGGAGAGCCTTTAACCCTGCACCGAGCGCACGGTCACTTCCTCTCAGTGTTGGGGCACGCGAGTGAGACAGGTGGGCTTCCCTCTGCATAGTCGGGAGCCAGAGAGCAGGAAATCCGAGGCCAGGGCGCCCTGGAGCACTGAACCTGACTCCTCCCCAGACCTGCCTCGAACCGCCAGCCCCATGCGCTGTGGCTCGAGGCACGCTGTGAAGCACGTGTCAGTGGCATTTAGGGAATCTTTTGTAATGATGGCGTCAGAAACCCTGGCGTGACCCGGCCATTTATAAAACATCATGCCTGCGGGGTTGGAAACAGCGCAGGTATGTTTTCTAGCTCGCCTGCAAAGGCACAGCCTTGGAGAGAAGGGGCCAGTGCTATCTTTGTGGACGTTGATTTTCCCTGCAGTGTACTGCTTCCTAGGCCCATGTGCTTTGAGAGACTTGACTCAGCCATACGGATTTGTTTCACTTTTCTAGAGAGGTTACATTGGGAGAAACAGCTTCCGTTTTGAGAGACTTTCTCAACACCCCCCCCCCCGTGATGGGGGAATGGAGGTGTCATCTGGCAGGAGGGGGTTTTAGGTGACAGGAGCCCTGGGCATTCCATACTCAAGAGAAGGTGGCACCCAAGCCTGCCCACCACAAAGGGTGACCCACAGTGAGTGACCTGCCATGGCCGGCATGCGTGGGAACTGGGGACAGTTATGGCAGCACCTCTAGAGGTCTGTGGGGCCAACAGAATACATTTTCATAAGGCCCCCTCGTTATACAACTGCAAAGACAAGGTTTGTGCAATGCATGAGGCAGAGCACCAGAGTTCTGCTGGCCTCCCTTTCTTCAAGATGTTCTTAGAATGTCAAAGTCTGGCCAGGCACAGGGGCTCACGGCTGTAATTCCAGCATTTTGGGAGGCCGAGTCGGGAGGATTGCTTGGGACCAGGAGTTCAAGACCAGCCTGAACAACATAGCGAGACCCATCAGTACCAAAAAACTAAAAAAAACCCAAAACGATGTCAAAGTCTGCCAGGGGCCTTGAGCAGCATCCTGGATCCAGTGGCGTCAGGTGTGATTGGATGCACAGGCTTCAAGATCCCACAGCACTGGATCTGACCCCCAGCCCAGCCACACGGCCTCAGGCTGTGCCTCGGGTTCTTCCTCTCCACAGTGGGATGGTCATTTCCATCACACGAGGTCCCTTGAGGACCAGATGTGGGCAGGAGGCCTTCGCAGCCTGGTGTCTGTAGCAATGGCTGTGGCTCGAGCCACTGGGCATCTGGGGGACTGGGTGTGGGCCAGAGGGGCAGGCGTCTAACACGGTCTCCTCTTCCGTCGCAGCGGAGCTGGAGTTTGCCCAGATCATCATCATCGTCGTGGTGGTCACGGTGATGGTCGTGGTCATCGTCTGCCTGCTGAATCACTACAAAGTCTCCACGCGGTCCTTCATCCACCGCCCGGGCCAGAGCAGGAGGCAGGAGGACGGGCTGCAGCAGGTGAGTGTGCGGCCACCCAGCTCCGACGGCCAGGCTAGGCACTGCAAGGGCCAGAACACGGGGCAGCCTCCTGGGCTAGTCCCTGTGGTTCGGAGGCCGATAAGACTTTCTCTTGATGTTCTAATGTATGGCAAAGCACACACATCGAAAATGTTCAGCTTAGCAAATCCGCACGCACCGAACAGTCTGTGACCAGCACCTGGTCACAAAAGAGACACGGCAGCCCTCCCGGAAGCCCACACACAGCCCCATCCAGGCCTGCCCTGCGAGGGTCTCGCCGACTAGGTGTGTGTCTGCACAGATTCGCTTTGCGGCCTTCTGAACTTACACTGATGGTCACGCCGTGGGTGCTCTCTTGTGTTGGGCATCTCTGACCCTGCACTGGATTTGTGACACCCGTCCATGTTGTGAAACAGAGACCTGTTCTTCAGCTTGGTCTGGAGGAGCTCCGGTGATAAACAGTGCACTTGCACGTCACTAATGATGGCAGCCGTGAGGGCCTGGCAGCCTCCTGGGGATTGGCAGGAGGGGCTGTGCAGGGGTGGGTGCTCACAGAGCCGCTGCAGTGAGGCTCTCAGCTTGGGGTGTTTTTAGGTTTTTAGCTATTTCTTGTCCCAGACCACCTGATACTCAGCCAAACTGCTGTACAGTCAAACCTGGAAGAGGAGAGGTGCTGGGTGTTCTGTCCCAGGCTGTTGTACCGTCTGTGATCCCGGCGCTTTCAGCGAGGGGTTCAGGAATGGTGAGTTCAGGCGAGTATGAACCCTGGCTTCCGTGATGGGCAGAGGCAGCAGAACCCCACGATACTCAGCACCAGGGTTTGCTGAGCAGTGGGAGGCAGCCTACAGGCACCCCTTTTCATGTCTGGGGCCATGCAATTCTCGCTCCTGCCCTGACTTAGGGAGGCCATCATGGATGGGGCGCAGCATCCCAGTGGGAGTCAGGAGTGGCAGCTGGGCAGGGCCTGGGGACCCCTTTCGGGAGGGTGGGTTGTGCTTCGTGGGGCCGTGGGCCTGGTGGCCCCATTGGTGGAGATGGGGTATGCTTGTGTGCTCTGCAGCCCTCACGGCAGTGCAGAGGGGCGGGGTAGGGCTGCCGTGTGCCACCCTCAGACCACAATGCAGGCTGGACGGGACAACGTGTGGGGAGGCAGGACTCTTGGGAGAGTCTTTTCCCTCTCTCTCCTCCCTGCGTCCTCCTTCACCCCCTCCTTCCGCTCTCTGCCCTCACACCAGCCCACAAGTCCCTCTGGCCCTGTTGTATCCTCGATGGCTCCCGGGGCCCTTTGTCCTCTGGGCAGTCTGGTGCCCACAGGGCCATGCCATCCAGACATGCAAAGCACTCTGGCGTCCTTATGCCTGTGGGTTGTTGTCAAGTACAGGACTAATTCTTCTGTAGTTCTGAATACGTGTACCCATAATTCCCCTGCGTTTCAAGAGAGGGACCAGGAAAAACTCTTGTCACTACAGCAGTTTCAGAACCACAAAAGGCTCGGATATCACTGCTTTGCCCCAATGCAGGATTGTGAACACGCCTGGCCCGGGGGAAATATGCACAACTTCCCTAGCTTTCTGCTCCAGGAGCACCAAGATGCCTGAGGTCCCTGCACCCGGCACACAGTCCCCGGCCCGGGCCCCCCAGACTTGCTGTGGCATCTTCTCTCCCTCGTGTGGCCGGGCGACTCCTTCCTGGCACCTTGCTGCAGACCTGGTACCCTTGCTGTTGCTGTCCTGGGCCATCTGCACACGCAGCCACAACCTTACCACCCAAGAGGTCTGCAGGAAGGTGATTTTTTTTTTAAAAGGCAGAAAAGCAAAAATCTAAGTGTGTTTTTGATGGAAAGTTTCTTCTCTGTCACTGGCAGTGGGGTTGTGTGGGGCCCGCACCCAGGAGGGCTGCAAGCTGGCTGGCCAGCAGGGCCTCCCTTTCTTGAAATTGGGAAGGGAATTAAGTAACTTTTAGAGGTCCTTTCAGGGCTGCGCACCGCATGGAGAGTGAAGATAATCATGATCTAGTGAATTGCGTCCATGGAGGTCTTCATCGCTGTGCTCGATTTTGTCAATAAGCGATGAGAGTTCTGGCCGGAGCCGTCCGGCGCGGAGCCGGGCCTTGCAGAGGTGCAGGCTGCACACCGCAGAGGCCTGAGTGCTGTGGCCACACTGCTCTTTTTCTGAGCGACCCAGAACTGGGTGCTGTCACTCCACAAGGCACAGGTACCCCCTTTATCAAAGGGGACCGTGGATGTTGCGCAGCTCAGTGATGGGCTTCGTACAGTGTTCCACAAAACTCAAGGTGCGTCCCCACATGGTGACCGGAGCATTCAGCCCAGCTGGGACTATTAGCCTAGCTGATGGCTCTGAAACAGGGAAGAGCACAGATGAAGAAGGATCCGTCTGTCTCCTGGACACAGACACTGACCTGGTAGCACTTTTGGCTCTGACTCCACCCCTGACCTGAGGGCGCCCGGCGGCCAGGCAAGGCCCCCCCCCCCCAGGCTCCTGCAGAGAAATGCTCCTTCCCTTTAGATTGCCAGATAGCAGTCTGGTTTACGGGCAGCCAAGGGTGATTTTACCCCTGAGGGCACATTTGACAATGTCTGGAGGGGTTTTGGTTGTCCCAAGGTGGGTAAGCTACAGTGATACTCTGCTGTAAACACCCTACAGTGCACAGGGCAGCCCACAAGGAAGAATTATCTGATCGGATGTGAGTGGTGCCAAGGGGGAGGAACCCACAGCCCCAGGCGAGCAGTGCTGCCCTGGCTGGAGGCACTGGCTGGCGGGAGGGGACAATGCTGCCACGGGAGGTCTCTCCGCTGGCTCTGAGGCATCTGCAAAATGGAGAGAGCACTGCCCAGCGGCACGGGCGGGGTCTGGTCTGGAACTCTGCCTTGGGATCAGTTTCCCTGGTGAGCTCTCCCCTTCTCTGTGATCCTGTCATTCAGTGGACACTGTGCAGGAGCGGGCATGGAGCAAGGTAGGGAGCAGGCAGTGGCCGTGCTCCGTCCCTGCCATCAGCAGCACCTGCAGACCCAGCTGGCTGAGGCCCAGGCCCCACTGCCATCCTCTCCATCTTCCTGGGAAGGCCTGGGGTCTTGTTGGCTGTCTGCGTGTGTGGCGGGAAGGGAGGCTCAGGGAGCAGTGGGAACTGTTTGGAGAGCACACCTGTGTCTCTTCCACCTCGTGCCTGGCCTGGTCCTGGCCCATGTGCACCTGGTGTGGGCCATTCCAAGTTGCCCTTCCAGGTTGCCCTCCTTCGCCATCCCATGGTGATCGATGGCCTGTGCCGAGCAGTTGCCTCCTTGACGGGGTCAGAGGGGCAGCGCCCAGCGCGACTGGCTGCTGGGGACGTGTCCGCCCCTGCTGACAAGGCCCAGCTGGCACCAACCTCCCAGGCTTGCGTGGTGCTGAGTGGTCTGTGCTGGGCAAGGTGCAGGAGGGCGTGTGTCAGCACTTGCTGCTGTTGCCGGCTCCCCACAGGCCTCTGGTTTTGTGAGCTCACAAGTCCCAGCATTTCTCCTCCAGCTCCCCGAGTCCCCGGGAGCCGAGTGGGGGTGACCTAGAGCCCCGCTGGTGTGCAGCTGTGGGTGTGGGGCTCCCTCCTGTCCAGGGCCCTCCACCGCTCGGTATAGACCGTCAGGGCTCCATGGGCAAGCCGGTGACAGCTGCGTTTGTCCTCAGCTGGTGCGAGAAGGGCTGGCACCTCCCCTGTCACCTCCAGGTGAGCTGGCTTAGCACTGTCAGTTAAATTTACTTTTATACATTTCTGCTGGAAGACTTGATAGTCAAGATGGAGAAATAATATCAGGAAAATATTAATGCCAGGAAGATAGTTAAGTTTTATCTTTGAGGAAGAGGCTGAGTGGACAGGCATTGGGATTTGGTTGAGGAAACTTTCCTCCCCTGGCGTGAGCTGTCCCTTTCCCCAGCAGTGGGCTTTCCGCTTCGGCCGCAAGGAAGAGCCAGACAGAGGCTGATCAATAGGATCTCGGGAGCTCTGGGCACCCTCGGTTCTTGGGAGTGTCCTCCTCTGCCATCGCAGCACCCCGCCCTGCCGGCGCCTCCGTCCTCGGTCCCTCTGCTTTCTGTCTGCCACCATGTGTCTCCCGACGCCAGTGGGCCTTCGTCACCAGGTAACGTCTGGAAATACCGCATGTTCCAGAGGAGCCCAGGGGTGGGATGATGCTGGCCCTGGATTTGTCGGAAGCAGCCTTTTCTGGATAAAAATGAAAAATAGCAACCCAGGCTTAAATTAAATTACCGGAAAAGTAGATGCTTAAATAATGGCGGATAGCAGCAGGTGGATTTGTGACATGAATCCTGTATGTTTTGCTGAGGTAGCCTGAACTTGTTGTTTACAGTCTGGTTTATATAATTTCACAGCTTTGCAACTGTGTAGATTTCTTTTCATTATCTTAGACCACCGAGTAATATTAATAGGAAGCAACAAAGGGGCGTATTCCAGACACAGCCTTAAGGTTTGTTTGCATGCGTTGCCGGAGCCTCTCTTGCTGGAGCCAGGGGACCCTGGGGTGGCCTTTCTGATGGCAGCGCCGCCTGGTGGGTCCAGCCCAACCCGTGCGGACGGCCCGGGACAGAGGATGGCACATGCAGAGGGCCGGGAGCACCTTTATTGAAATTGTGGATATTCAGCCATTTTTGACCTATAAAAACAGCAATTTCAGTTAAAAAGTTAACAAAAGGAATCACGTCAGGTATCTCTTCATTAGCAGCTGCTGCAGGGATTAAACCAATTGTGACGATCAGGTGCCTGGGGCCTCCTGGGAGATATCCTCCAGCATGGCTCTGGGGGAGCGGCCACAGGCTGGCCCCGCATGGCTGGGGCTACGGGGACTTCACGGTTGTCAGAGGGTCACCCATCTCCCTACTCGGGCCGTGTCGTTGCCACTTACTGGTTTACACAGTGGTGGTCGTTTTCTAGAAAAAGTACTCTGCACTCAGGCTTGTACCACAGGCCGAAAACAAAGATAGACCAAGAAGGCCACTGGTTTCCAGAAAAATGGGTGAGAGTGTCCCTGTGGAAGTAGAGGCTGTCCCTCCTGGATGAGGAGTTCAGGCGTGTGTCTGGGTCAGCAGCGTCCAGCGTGTCCTGCACCCAGCCTGGCACCGTCACTCATGGCCCCTGCTGTCCAGTCCTCTCCCCGGGCAGGGCCCTCCTCTGTGGCTAGAGCCTGTGGCCGAGAGGGCAGAGGTAGCTGTGAGCTCCCTGGCTACCTGCAGCTCAGCCCGGCAATCAGCGGCCTGTCTGTTGGCCTGGGGAGCAGGGGCGGCCAGAGGACAGGTGGCTCACAGTCAGGAGCCCACCGCGCTGGGACTCAGAACTCACGGTGGAAGGCTTCTGGGGTACCGTGAGTGTGGTGGGGTGCCCTTCTCCACCTGGGACATGCCCCTCTAACAACCGTCTCCAAGCGGAGACTTCAGGGTGGGCCCAGGCCCAGGGGTGTCTGTGAAGCCCACAGGCAGCGTCCTGAGCCCTGTAAAGGGCACAGACAGCAGGGGCCACATCGCTGTTCCTTCCCACTGTGACTGGAGCACTGGCTCGCTGTGTCTCCCTGCTTCAGACTGGGTTTAGAAAAGCACTTATAAAATGATGGAAAGGACCTATTTCCAGTGAGTTTCAAAACAACAAACTAATAGGCTTGCAATGCAGTTGTGATTGGCCTATTTCTGACACTGCAGACTAAAGCAAAGAGAGCCACAGGCTTCCTCTGGCTTCACTGCTGGGATGAAAGGTGGCAGGGGGCGATCTCCCTGTGGGTGAGGCAGACTCCTGCTGCGCTGGGGACCAGATGTGTTGGTTGTTGACTTTGTCCTATAACAACCCTCCATTATGTCACAAGTCTTGGAAACTGCATTTCCAAGAGCCAAGTGGACTGAGTGCAAGGGGGCAGTGAGCACCTCACTAGAAACCGCCAGCGCAGGTGTCCTGCCGCCAGCCGCACCGCGCTCCCTGATGAGCAAGGGTGTGCCGTGACCGGCTGCCAGGATGGTCACTTGAAAGGTTTTCCCCTTTGGCGTGTCTAGTTGAAGCATTAGAGGATAGATAATTTCACATCACTTCAAAATGAGAACTGCTCCCTCCAAATAAGAGAAACAGCAAGCCGAGTTGCCGGGCGGAGGCGGGACAGGGATGCCGAGCCGCAGCTGTCAGGCGGCAGAGTCCTCTTTTTCCTGTTTGTTCGCTGGGGATAAGTCGGATTTTCATACCCGCCAAGATCTACTTAGAGCCCCATGTACTGCATCATGCGGGTGATGGAGCTAAGGGGGCAGTGCTGGTGCAAAGCCAGGGTGACGCTGTTCACGAGACTGATGCTGTCCAAGGCACAAACTGGCACTGTGAAGGACGGGCAGGAAGGCCCCACGGCACACTGCAGCCGGCTCTGGGAGAGGGTGTGGACGGGGGCCCGGCTCTGTGTCCGTAAAACTTTCCTGGTAGGAATGTGTTCGTGCATCACTTCTGCAATCACAAAACCTGCTCTGTTCACATAGACTGATGCTGCAGGCAGTTCCAGTAATCTATAGAGTCCCAAGGTAATTCATTTGACCATGGTTTGTATTGTGGCAAAAAAATGCTAAAATAGTATTTTTAGATATAATTTATGGAAAATTTTATAAACAAATTTGTAGTAACCTTTTAAATGCATAAAGTATTGGCATTAATAATCTAATAGTAAGGTCTGTTTATTTTTACTTAGTCCTTAAAAATTGGAATGGTTTGATCTGAAAAAAATTAAAAATTCTCTCAAGTAGCCTAATTATGTTGGCCCTTGTTGGGGAGGCGCCAGGCCTGGGTTCCGGCTCCTGGCTGGTGCCCTGCCGGCTCTGTGACTGTGGTGAGGCCTCTGCCTCTGTGCCCGGCGTCCCCATGCGCACGGGTGACTGGGCTGAGCAGTCCCGCTGTCCCTGCCCGGCTTTCTGACCCCCAGGCCGGGCTCCCCTGAAGTCCAGCTGCTCACTCCCTGGCACCGGCCTCTTGCTCCTCCCTGGCCCACTGTATCGTTCTAGAAATAGAAAAGATTCCCTTTCTTTTCGATTCTCAGCAGACCTTCCTGGATGATTTGTCTTTTCTCTTAAGGGATGTGCCCTAGATTGAGCGGCGCTACAGGGAACTGTGAGTGCAGAGAAGGCTGGTGCCATCCCGGGAGGAATGTTGGGTGCTGGAGTGAGCAGTCACCGACACAGGGGACGTGGCTCCACAGCCGAGCTGTGACTGCCACCTAGAGTGGAAGAGGCGTAGCAATACAGCATTGGGATGGTGGAGCGGTTATGCGAGAAAAGGGAGGATCCGAGAGAAAATTGATTTTATCAGAAGGTAAAGATGTTGCTGAATATCCAAAGATTAGTTCTACCCCTGCTTGGAAATTCTCAACCTGAAATGGGGAAGAAAAGAGATTTCTACCTATTTGAGGCCAAATAATACATTCATATCCTGGAAGGAGCCCCTGGGTAGAAGTCGGAATATCCAGACAACTGGCCCTGTCACCTACAGACAGCAGCGCAGGGCCCCAATCCCCACCTCACCTCCCCAACTTGCTGGCTTAGATCAGAGGCCTTCCAGCAGCATCTGACCACAGAGAGCAGTAAGAAACACACTTTGCATCATAACACACAATCTTCATAGACACAAGGCAGAAGTTTTGCAAAACAATATTTACAGAGTACTCAGTTTCTGTTCTGTTCCATGTTTTGGAATGCTGGCTGTAACCCACATAAATTGGTTTTCCAGCTCTCTAAGAGGTTGCAAAACACAGTTTGAAAAACATTATGTTAGGTGTTTTCCCTCGTTGTTTCCAGTCCCCAAATCCGGTGATTCCTGTGGTCCTGTGTGTATCGAAAGGAGAGTTTAGCTGGGAGCATACACCCAGGAAGGCTCAGGGTGTGGGGCGGCCTTGCATGCGGTGACAGCGCCCACAGACCGGAGGCAGCCGGCGGCAGCCTGCACAGCTCGCACTGGGACCCTCTGAAAGTCCTGGCCACAGGTCACTTGCTTTTGGTAATGCGAGATGTATGGTTTGGATGAAAGATGATCCAAGAGATACATAAATGGAAAGGATTATGAGAGGTACTATGAACAATCGTATGCCAGCACAGTGGATAACCTAGATGTAAAAATTGGACAAATTCCTAGAAACACCCTACCAAACTGAATCATGAAGAAATAGAAAATCTGAACAGATCTGTAACTAATAAAAGGTTGTACCAATAATCAAAAACTTCCCAACAAAGAAAAGCTCTTGACCGGATGGCTTCAATGGTGAATTATACCAAACATTTAAAGAATTGACACCAATCCTTCTCAAACTTCCAACAAATTGAAGAGGTGGGAACATTTCCTAACTCATTCTGAGGCCAGCATTCCTGATACCAAAGCCAGACGAAGTTACCAAAAAGAAAACCATAGACCAGTGGTCCTCAACCTTTTTGGCACTAGGGACTGGTTTCATGGAAGACAGTTTTTCCATGGACGAGGGGAGGGTTGGGGGAGGGGGAGCAGCTATAAATAAAGATAAATTTTTGCTCTCTTTGTGCTCACCTCCTGCTGTGTGGCCGGGTTCCTAACAGGCCATGGACTGGTACTGGTCCAAGGCCCAAGGGTTGGGGACCATGGCCATAGACCTTTCGTATTTCTTGAATATTGATACAAATTTTCTCAACAACATAACTAGCAAACTGAATTCACCAGCATAATAAAAGGATTATATACCACAACCAAGTGGAGATTTATTCCCAGAATGCAAGGATGGTTCTGTATATGAGATTCAGTTGATGTCATATACCACATTAACAAAATGAAGGGGAAAACACACACACAATCATCTCAATTGATACAGGAAAAAGTATTTTTTTTAGCTTCAAGGTCTTAAAAAGTATTTGACAAAATTCAACATCCTTTAATGATGGAAACACTGAACAAAATAAGATAGAACGAAACCCTAACATCATAAAGGCTGTCTATGAAAAACTCACAGGCGACATCATACCCAGTGGTAAAGGACTGAAAGCCTTTCCTCTGAGATCAGGAACAAGACAAAGATGCCTGCTCTTACCACTTCTGTTCAATAGTATTTATTGGAATTGCTAGCCAGAGCAACTGGGCAAGAAAAAGAAATAAAAGACATTCCAACTAGAAAGGAAGAAGTAAAATTATCTCTGTTCACAGATAACATGTAAAATACCCTGAAGATTCCACTGGGTGTGGCGGGGGCACTGTTAGAACTAATAAACAGATTTAGCAGAGCAGGATACAAAATCAACATGCAAAAATCAGTTACATTTCTCGACACTAACAATGAACAATCTAATAAAGAAATTAAGAATTATATTTACAATAGCATCAAAAAGAATAAAATACTTAGAAATAAACTTAACCCAGGAGGTGAAAGACTTGTACATTAAAAAATAGGAAATGTTGCTGAATGAAATTTGAAAAGACACAAATAAATGGAAAGACATCTCTTAACCATGGAGTGGAAGACTTAATATTGTTAAGTTGTCAATACTGCCTGAAGCAATGTACAGATTCAGTGCCATCCCTATCAAAATCCCAATGATGCTTTTTGCAGAAATAGAAAAAAATCCATCCTAAAATTTGTATATTATCTTAAGGGACCCCAAATAGCCAAAATCTTGAAAAAGAACAACACAATTGGAGGTCTCTTTCGAAATTCTTAATTTCGAAACCTACTACAAAGCTACAGTAATCAAAACAGTGTGGTACTAGCATAAAGATAGACATACAGACCAATGAAATAGAATAGAGAACTCAGAAATAGCCCTTGCATACACGCAGGTGATTTCCAGCAAGGGTTCCAAGGCCATTCAACGGGGGAAGGACAGTCTTTTCAAAAATGGTGGTGGGAAAACTGGATATCGTATGCAAAACAGTGACACTGGACCCTTACTTCACAGCACAAATTAACTCAAAGTGGATAAGAAACCTAAATGTAAAAACTAAAACTAAAATTCAGTTTTAATTTGGCTGCTATAACAAAGTACCGCAGACATGTGTTCCTCACTCTGGAGACTGGGAGTCAGAGACCACGGAGCCAGCACCTCCAGGTTCTGGTTCAGACCCTCCTCTAGGCTGGGGACTGCCAGCCCGTCCTGAATCCTCACACGGTCAGGAGAGAGCTTGCTAGTGCTCTGGCCTCTTCTCTTGCAGGCACTGACCCTATTCATGAGGTCTCCATCCTCTCGACAGAGCACCTCCAAGCCTCCACCCCCAAAACCATCATGGTGGGAGCATTGCTCACCTCCTCCCCCACCCAAAAAATGTGCCAAATGGTCAGATCCAAAGGGAAAAAAAATTTAGTCATTGTGCTCCACATCTGCAGATCAAACATCTTGATTCTTGGCTTCATAAAGATAGTCATATGGAAGAGCAGGTGTTTTTTTTCCTCTTCTATGCAAATGTTTTAGTGTCAAGTAGATTGAACTTGTGGACAGTGTTCCATTGGTGTGGCTGTTCACTGACCACGCAGAAGGAAGAAAGTGTTAAACAGATTCCTCAAGTACAAAGGAGTCTGAAAATGCATGTCTTCAAGCCTGAAGGTGTGGCACCGTCCTGTGTGTCCCTTTCCCACAGGTGTGGGAACTAAAAGTCCATATTTAGCCGAGCCTCCTGATGGCCAGCCAGCCCTCAGGTGTCCCCGGGACTGGAGCCAACTTCCAGGGCCAACCCAGAGAGGTCAGAGCACCAGACTTTGTGATTCAAAGTGTACTTACATAGAAATACAGACGCGTGCACGTGTGTGTGTGTGTGTGTGTGTGTGTGTCATTGTGCCTTTGTGGATGTAGGCTGAGGACCGTCACAGGAGCCTTTCCCTTGGCATGCTTAGGGCTCTGCCCACGGCCTTGTAGACCCAGAAGAAAAGTGCTCTTGTGCAACCCAGAGGTGGCCAGACGTGAGCGATCGTGTGACACTGACTACATTAGCAGGGGAACGACAAATAACAGCCCACAGTCATCCCTGGGTACACACGGGGGATTGGTTCTAGGACCCCCACGTATGCCAAAGTCCAAACGTACTCAAGCCCCTCAGCAGGCCCTGCAGAACCTGCATAGATGATAGGTCAGTCCCTCCATAGTGGCAGGTTTAAGCATCCCACGAATACGCGTTTTGCTGGGAAAAAAGTCCATGTATAAGTGGACTCTCGAAGTTCAAATCTGTGTTGGTCAAAGGTCAACTGTGTTCATTCAAAATAAAGATTTCATTTTAGAAAAACATCTAAGAGAAAGTAAAAGCTTATCACGAAATTGAATGCTATAAAGTTGTTTTTTTACCCCGTCCAATGTGACCTCATGACGTCAGGAAACAGTGCCTGGTGCAGATGACCTGCCGAGGTTTGTAACCGGTGGTTTCCTCCGTGGGCAGCGGATTGGCAGCTGGGCTAATGTTCTAAGAGTGCAGACAGTCATGATGCAGTGGTGGCCTTTGGTCCATGCAGCAGTGGGGGTTTTGCTGAAACCCAGCAGTCAGAAGCCTAGAGAACCTGCTGTGAGGGGTCTTGTGGTCAGTGCCCCTCCCAACCTCACAAAGCTCCTGAGGAAACCGGAAGTAAATTCAGCTCTGCTTAGGCTGCCCTTGTGCCCCAGCCCTTCCACCCCAAATACCACCTTTACGGTGTCATTAAAAAATAAGAAGGAAAAGTCAATGACTCGTTATTTTTAAAGGCATATCTTACAAGAGATAACAGAAAATCAACCCCCTTCAATTGTGCTTAACACAGCAGGCAGCCCTTACCCGTAACAAGAAGGTACTTACTCAAGGCTGAACCACGCCCGCCGAGCCCCCATAGGCCCCTCGCTTGGAGAAACTGTAGTAGGTGAGCTGCCCAGGCCACAGACAGTGAAGCGGCAGAGCCAGGGTTCCAGCCGGGGTCTCTGTTACCTCGGAGCCTGCTTGCCCTGCCAGGTGCACAGCCATGCCCGTAGCTGCCTCCGCCGGCCGTGTGATATTAAACTGTCACCAGATAATCCGCATTATCTTTCTTAATTGTTAGTGCCTTGTTCCAGGGAGACAAGTAGGGAACAGGAAACATGCATGCGAGGCCTGCACATACACAAGCCCCGAGACCCACTTCCCTCTTCCTGTGCTCCCCAGGCCAGAGGCCCTCTGGTGAGCTTCCCGGAGTGGTTGTGACCATCCCCGTGTGCTCTCGGTGTAACATGGACCCCAAGGAACTGGAATGATAGATAAAATCTGTTGGTATAAAGTATCTGGTATGATAGATAAAACATGAGTGATTTGAGGGTGATGAATCTTGGAAAATAAACGAGAGTTGATTCAAAGTGATATCTAGAGTAATCTGCCTTGAGTGGAACAAGAAGAGGTTGGAGTGACAGCTAGAACCCTGGGAATTTACAGGGTACCTGCCCTGCCCCCTTGCACCCTGTGGGGATGTGTGGCGCGAGTCCCTGCAGGATGTGTGTGCATCACCTCGCGTGTGTCAGTGGAAAAGGACCATGACCTGCTAAAAGGAAGGATTCGGTACATGTATAAGGGAGTGATTAATGAACAGCAGGGTGGAAGCTTTGCTTCCTTTTCGTTGGTATTCTATTTTTAATTAATTAATTATTTTATATAATAGGGGCACAAATATTGTTGGGGTTACATACAATGCCCCTACCACCCCTCCCCCCCCCACATGCCAGAGCTTCAAGCGAGTCCAATCCCCAGGTGGCGCGCACAGCTCACATTATGTAACTCTACACTTCCTCCCCCCTCCCGCCTGCCCTCCATCCGACAAAAGATTTTTTTTCTTTTTGCATTTTGGATACATTGTATAACTTGCCTCTCCCTAAGAAGGGTTAGAGGTATGCCCTTCCCCCCCCACAATGCTCGCCACATCAATGATGTGGGTCTTGCCCCCCAGAAACCCTGGTGAACACTACCACCATTTGAGCACCATAGTTTTAATCAGTCAGTACCAATTCAATGGCGAGTAGATGTTGAGCCCACTTTCCACATCTTGTGTCGCCTCACTTTGGATAACGGGCTTAAGCTTAATCCAGGATAGCATAAACGGTGTTAGCTCACTGTTGTTTCTTAGAATTGAGTAATATTCCATTGTGAGCATATACCACATTTTAGTTATCCACTCATGAATTGATGGGCA
>CAUYPO010008392.1:0-25671 GCA_963574435.1 Cheirogaleus major
AAAAAAAAATAGCAATACCACTGGCATTGAATTTGTCCCATAATAAATTGATGAAAAAGTAAGGTTGAATGGGCATTCTGAAAATTATTTTTTCAATCACTGTACATCTCTTAGAAAGCTAACCACCATGAGTATAATAATCTTCGCTTGAAAAGACCTGTCCCTATAGGGATTGAATGTAGAAGTATATAGCTCATCTTGTTTTATACAGGAATCTGTTGTGGATTGGATATTTACCTTATCCTTTCTTAAAGGTCTAATTTCATTTGGCTGTATAAACCTGGGTGTAATTGGCCATAAAGATCTTTTACATAACATTAAAGAAGGAATGGCCCAGCGTTTTGCAGATAATCAACTTTGATTCCATTACAGAGTATGTTTTGACAAGTTTAATCTTTGGAGGAGTTAACTTCCTTGATGCAATTTTCAGACCTGAACCTTGATGAGGATAGTATAATACTTACCCAAAGGAATGTTTTTAGGAATAAAAGAGAAAATGTATTCAGTGTCAATGCATTTATTTATTTTTAATTTTAATTATCATCTCTTATGTATCAAGTATGAGTTAAATGCTTAAAACATTTTATTTTTTACATTAATTCCTTCTGTTTATATTAAAAATTTAAGGTAAATTGAATTTTTCTATTCAAATTGTTTAAAAAGATCAGAACATATCAAATATGTAACACTGAATTTGCAATGTAGTGGCTGATCTGGCCAAAAATTAAGGGATTATAAAGGTAATCCTCAGCTAATGCAACTTCAACTAAAATTGCATTTCTGACACATCACTAATTAAAGAAGTTAAGGGAGTCAGCTACAAATGTGCATTTTTAAGTAATTAGCCACAGTTTTGTTGATGTATATATACACACTTGAAATGTTTACCCAAAATGCTATGTAACCTAAGCAGAATTTTAAGGCCCTAAAGAAAAGCAATATATTAAGAAAAAGAAACTCTATTTGTCTGTTTATATAACTCCCTGAATAGGTATGCAACTTTAAAATAAATGGATAAAGTAGATTTATTAATCTAAAATATAGATAAATGTTTTATAGGTGGCTAATCTCATGAGAATGAAATAAATTATCATATCAATAATATTAATTTAATAGAAAAACATAGATACAACTTACAGCATTAATCACATATTCCCTTATATCTTCATTCTATGGGAAAAATAGTAGCCATACATTACAGTGTTGTTTTCATTATTCTTCTACAATTATTTTGCTATAATATATTAGTAATCACTAAACCATCTAAATAGCTAAAAATAGCTTATAAATAAGATTTTAATGAGATAGTAAACATTATAGAGACAACTTGACTAATAATATATGTTTTGCACTTCGAGTAAAGAAAATATATATGGTCACAAACTTAAAGAGAATGAAAATACATCAAATTAAATAGTAAATTACAATTCTTTAGTCTTGGAGGCTGAAACTTTTTTAAAGTAGTATATGTTAGTCATTTTAACTTAATTGGATGGAATTATGTACAAGTGTAATTTTAGTCTAATTTTGAGAAGTTTTCTCTTTAAATAGAAAATCTGCACTTTAACATAACAAAAATATAGAACATGTTTTATTTATTTGCAAAAAATTTGTTTATTTGGATATGTATGCTCTATACATAAACACTATAATTTGATTTAGACATGATGGGAAAAAAGCATGAGTATACAAAACAAAAGTGAATATTTCCAAAATGGTAAATCTATTACAATTAAGAAAAAATAGGTAATTTCTCAATCAGAATGGTGTGAGGATAAAGAAAACCTGTTCATAGTACTTTATTATCACATGATTTTTAAACAAAATTTTACTGATGATGTTGGTTTTAAGAGAAAGACACAATTAGAAAATATAATTGCAATGCTATTGCTTTCTTTGTTAAGATATAAAATACTCTCATGATCAGATTGAGTATGTATTACCTAAAACATTTTACACATTATCCACAAAGAATCACCCTTTTTTGTTTGTAGTCCCTTAGCACTTAGCACAGGTCTCTATTATATTGTCTACCACATCCTTTCAAATTAATTAATTGCTGTCTTGTTTTCTCCTACTAGGCTGAGTAATTTGAATACTAGGTTTGTGACTTAATCATTTTTGAATCTCCAAAACTAGGACAATAGGTGCGTTATTTTTAGTTGGCTGATTTTTTGCCAGATGAATGAATGAAAGGACAGTGTGTACTAGAATTCTCCCTTCAAAACTCATACATAGGATGTTCATGAAGGATACATCAACAACTGAGAATTCTGCTTTCAGAAATATGATTTAGAAAGCTAGAACATATTCAAATCAAATGGACATTATTATGACATAATTATGACTGATATAAGTTCAATTATACCAAAATCATATGCCAGAAAAAACTGTGAGATAAGATGCTATATGTATTGAAGTTAAATGTTAACTAAGGTGAAATATGTTTTATGGTCTTTCAAATGTTTTCAAATAAAATGTATTTTATGGAAAATATGCAGAATATGGAAATTGTGGAATATGAAGAATTAGTTTAAAGAATTTTCATTATAGTTAAAATGAAAAGAAAATGACTAATATTTTTTTTCTGCCGATCAGATATTTTATTATTATAGGGCGATGACTACAGAATACTATACTTAAGATTTTAGGGGCACATTTAAACACTTTAATAAGTGACTGTGTGGGAACTGAAAACACTGATAGCATTAAGTAAATGTATTTTGTAAAAGTCACACTAAATCCATTTATTATATCTCCATTTCTCTTGTCAGTAAACTATGATTAAATCTAGTTTATTTCCTTAGTCTGATCTCCATGGTTGGCTGGGAGGCAGCAACTGTTAAGCCCTGTTTACAATGATGTAGGAGAATGAAAGCTACTTAAAAATCATTTAACTGCTAGTGTAATGGATTTGCAATCTGTTATGCAGGATATCCCTATTCCATACCCATATCTTATTCCATTTCTATCAGCTCCTTTTCCCCCTTCAATCTTGCTTGTTAGGACAATATTCTTTTTCCTGCCATTTTTACTTACCTGCTTTTCTAGTTCCTTTAGTTTCCAAAATAATAGTTCATCTTTCTCTTCTTAGTTTGATTATCTTGAATGAGCTGCTTTATATATACATTTTTAGTCCTTGTTTGAGGTCAGGATAGTCTTTAAGCAAAATTTTGGAGCCAAATTATTTGCTAAGTGGGAATCAGTATCATGCCGTCTTGGTATTAGAATCTCATAGCATCCAAAGAATAAATTACCTTGACAGCTTTTGCTTTAAAGATTGCATATTAATTTTAAATAAAATGGTGAAAACAATGTCCAAATATATTTGATTCTGCTTTCACTTATGGGCAGGCCACAGCCATTTAAGATTTTGGTGCCTGGCCATATTCTATCAGGATAATAGGCTTTATCAGTTAGTGGTACTGACATTTAAATGCATCTACCACCACCAGGAGCTATTTTTGCCTTACATACCAAATGTCTCTTTGGAGATATATACCCAGTTATAGGATTTGGTGGTCCATATAAGTCCACTATTGGAGGAAAAGTTTCAATCATGAATAGGTGCTGTTCATATTAGTCAGGAACAGAATGAGTATAAATGTTAAAGTGTTTGTCCTCTTGAGTTCCTAATCTGTTACTGGACATTGATGTATGCTCAAACTTGTGCAGTGTATGTAACAAATAATATTGATATCTCAGAACCTCAAAGAACTAGGCTTAAAATTCAAGGAAAAAATATTCCATTTTTTAGTATCAGCAAGGTACATCACATGAAGAGAATATCCATGGTAGTTGCACCAGAGGGGGCTCAGGAAGATTCAGACTAGGCATTATGACTGATTGGGGAGGACATTAACACACTGTCAAGGCATAGAAATAAGTCTTTAAATATGGCTGACTAGGCTTTAAGTAAACTGAGGATATAAACTGCTAGAAATATGCTTTTCCCCCCTATTTGCTTCCCCTAGCTCCACATTCCTAGTTTGTTTTTGAAAACTAAAGGCTTAACTTCATCAATCTTTAATCTGATATGATCATATATTCATAGAAAGATTATTTAAATAAAAAAATAAAAATAAATAAAAAAAGAAAGATTATTTAAATAAATGTCACCACTTCTATTCAACATACTACTGAAAGTCCTAGGCAAAGCAACCAGACAAGAGAAAGAAATAAGAGGCATCCAAGTTGGAAAAGAGGAAGTGAAACTATTTCTGTTTGCTGATAATATGTTCTTCTACCTAGAAAATCCTAAGGACTTCTCCAAAAAGGCTCCTAGAGTTGATAAATGAATTCAGTAATGTCTCAGTTTATAAAATCAATGTACTCAAATCAGTAGCATTTATATGCACTAATAGCAACCAAGCTGAGAATCAAATAAAGAACTCATTCCCATTTATAATAGCTCCAAAAAAAAAAAACAACCAAAAAACAAAAACAAAGACTTTGGAATATACTTAACCAAGGAGATGAAAGATCTTTACAAGAAGAACTACAAAATACTAATGAAAGAAATTATAGATAATCATGGAGGCAGAGAATAGAATGTGGTTACCAGAGGTTGGTAAGGGTAGTAGGGAAGGGGGTATAAAGTGGGCATGGTTAATGGGTATAAAAATATAGTTAGATAGAATGAACAATAGTTGATAGCACAACAAAGTGACTATAATAACGATAAGTTAGAGTATACTATAAAGTAACTAAAAGAGTCAATTTGGAATGTTCCTGACACAAAAAAATGATAAATGCCTGAGGTAATGAATACCCCAATTACCCTGTTTTGATTAATTCACATTGTATGCCTGTATAAAAACATCACAAATACCCTATAAATGCATACAGCTATTATGTACCCATAATTTTTAAAAATTTTTTAAAAAAGGTAAGGTAGACAGACAAGCTAAAAAGAAAATATTGTAGATTACACAAATAAATGGAAAAGAATCCCATGGTCATGGATTTTAAGATTCAATATTGTTAAAAATGTCCATACTGTCCCAAGTAATCTATAGATTTAATGCAATTCCTATCAAAATATCAATATCACTTTGCATACAATTAGGAAAAAATCCTAAATTTCATGTGGAACCAAAAAAGAGCATGAATATCCAAAGTAATCCTAAGCATAAAGAACAAATTTGGTAGCATCACATTTCTTGTCCTCAAATTATACTACCAGGCAATAATAACCAAACCAACATGGTACTGGTATCAAACTAGACACAAAGACCAATGAAACAGAATGGAGAACCCATAAATAAAGCCAAAGAACTATAACCAACTGATCTTTGACATATCAGACAAAAACATACAATGGGGAAAGAAACCCTATTCAACAAGTGGTGCTGGGAAAATTGGATATCTGCCTGCAGAGGAATGAACCTAATCCCTATCTCTCAGCATACACACAAAAATAATTACCTTAAGATGCATTAAAGACTTAAATGTAAGACCTGACATCATAAAAGTACTAGGAGAAAACCAAGGAAAAACTATCTTTGCCATTGCTCTAGGTAAAGGATTTGTGGCTAAAACCCAAAAAGCAAATAAAACAAAAACAGCAATAAATAAATGGTAGTTAATTAAGCTAAAAATTTTCTGCACAGCAAAAGAAATAATCCACAGAGTAAACATACAACTAATATAATGGGAGAAAATATTTGCAAGCTATACATCTGACATAAGATTAATGTCCATAATCTATAAGGAATTCAAAGAAATCAGCAAGAAAAAAAAAACAACAAATAACCCCATCAAAAAGTGGGCAAAAGACATACACATTTTTTGAAAGAAGATATACAAATGTATGAAAAATACATGAAAAAATGTTCAGCATCACTAATGATCAAGGAAATGCAAAATAAAACCACATGAAATACTGCCTTACCTCTGTCAGAATGGCATTAAAAAGTCAAAAAACAATAGATGTTGGTGTGAATGCGGTGAAAAGGGATCACTTAAATACACTGTTGCTGGGAATGTAAATTAGTACAACCTCTATGGAAAACAGTACAGAGATTTCTCCAGGAACTAGATGTGAATCTATCATTTGATACAGCAATCTCACTACTGAGGATCTACTCAAAAGAAAATAAGTCATTTTGTAAAAAAGACACCTGCACCCACGTGTTTTTTGCAGGAAAAGTCACAGTTACAAACTTATGGGAACAACGTAAATGTCTATCAACTGATGAGTGGATAAAGAAAATATGGTGGATACACACACACACAAATGTACACACACTCATGCACACACAAACACAAATGCACCATGGAATACTATTCAACCACGAAAAATAATTAACTAATATCTTTTGCAGCAAATTAGATGGTACTAGAGGCATTATCCTTGGTTACTAGTGAAGTAACCAAGGACAGAAAGCCAAATTGTGTGTCTTCTCACTGACAAATGGGAGCTAAGCTACAGATCATACAGAGTGATATAATGGACGCTGAAACTCAGAAGGGTGAGGTTGAGGAGGGTGTAGGATGAAAAATTAGCTATTGAGTACAAGGTACACTTATTCAGGTGAAAGTACAATAAAGTCCTAGGCTTCATCACTATGCAATTCATCCATGTAATAAAAAATTTGTACCCCCAAATCAATTAAAATTATATATAAATAAATAAATAATTATATATGTGTGTGTGTGTGTGTGTGTGTGTGTAATGAGTAAGATCACAGTACAACCTGGGTTTGAGTTTGTTTCTGTCACTTACTACCTGGATTCTTTTGGGTATTGTCTATGTTTCTCTAGGCCTTATGCTTTGGTCCAGATGTTGGTATGCCCATCAAATTGATATGTTGAAAGCTAACCCCCAAGGTGATAGTATAAAGAGGTAGACTTTTGGGAATTGACTAGGTCATAAGGGTGGAGCCTTCATGAATGGAATTAATGCCCTTATAAAGGAGAACCCAGAGAGCTAGCTACTCCCTTCCACTATTTGAGGACACAACTAGAAGGAGCCATCAATGAAATGGAAAGACCTCTTCAGACATCAAATCTGATGGTACCTTGATCATGGATTTCCAAGTTTCCAGAGATGTAAGAAATAAATTTCATTGTTTATAAATTACCCAGTCTAAGGCATTTTGTTATAGCAGCAGGCCCAGACTAAGACACCTTAGTATCTTTATTTACAAAGAAAGATAATAATACCTAACTATTTATAAATTGAGTACAGTGTTAGATATGTGATATGGTTTAGTACATAACTGTTAGTATACCATAATTGATTTAGTCTAACATTTTAGTGACTAAGTTACACTAAACAAGAAAAGCACAGCCAATGCAAATTGTTATGTATAATCTGATGTTATAGATATGTTGGCATCAAGAAAATATAGTACTATTTACTTAACCATCATAATTTATTTTAGTACTGAATCACTTGTGAATATTCTAGTAGATGTTGATAGAAATATTCCAACATGGTTTTGTGAAATATTTCTTTTGCTTTTTAAAATTGATTTTATTTAACACAAATATAATAGGCATAAGAATAAACTTTCAAACAAGCTTTATCATTTATTTTACCAAGATAGAGTGACCAACAAAAATAAAACTGTTCTTAGCTAATTTCTATATGAAATTTTATTAGATGCTTCCTGAGATTTGCAGTTTCTTTAAACAAATAACAAATATGTCATAATTACAACAGCTCTTAAGTTGTTAATGAGTATTCAAAAGTAAACATTAATATGCAATTTATTAATTTGGTAGTTTTCTTATTTTTTGTAAGAAAGGAGTGAAAGTTTTACACATTTTCTTAATATTTGAGGTAAATGAAAAATAACAGATTGTGCTTAAAGAGATTATGCTAAAATCTACAAAATATTCAATACTAGAATATGTGAACTGTTCACAAATTGATTAAAATAAATAATTCATATTAGAAAGTTAAGTGTTTTATTAATAAATCACATTAAAATATATGGTTTAACTGTAATTGAAAATCAAATAGTTTAAAACATTCCAATACATTTATGAAATTCAAATCTTCACATCTTGTCAAATAAAATTTTACTTTGGTCCCCTCTTATCTGTACATATCAAATCAAATGACTAAAAGGCATTTCAGTATAATATAGCCAAACTTTGATTTTTCTCCTTCAAACCAGTTCCTCTCACATTGTCTCAGTCTTAGTTCTTATCGTTGAGATTAAGGATCTTTTTTCTTTTCTCAAAACCTATATATTCAATCATTCAGGAAATTCTTCCAAATAAATATCAAATCTGTCACCACCATCTTCTCCATCACTGAAGCATTCATATACTATCAACCTGGCTAACTTACTCAATGTTTAATATTTCTTAAACATTTCCTCAAATATCACTCTCTTATTAAGACTCTACATGACCACATAACTAACAATTGAAACCGCTCTCCCCAACACATCCTATCCTCTTACTTTATTTTTTCTCACAGCACTTAATCACTTTGTAACTTAATATATACTTTTTACTTATTTATTTAGTTTAATCTATCTTTCTATACTTGAGAATAAATGATTATGGTGGTGGTGTTCTCTGATATATCCCCTGGTGTGCCTGGAACATCTCAATAAAATATTGAATGAATGAATGAATAAATGCATCTATAAATATACATCAATAAACTAGGGATTGAAACATCCCCTTCAAATGTCTCTTCAAATGAAACCAAACTGGGTAATCAGATACCACATTGAGACCATACTTATTCAGCTTTACTAAATGCATGATGCATAAGATAAACTGGTCAGTCTATGGGGTTACCTATATCTATGCTTATGGTGGTATTGGGGCAGCAGCCTATCAAATTTGCTTTCTGATAATTATCCCATAATAATTTTGTACTCACTGAAACTTATTTAAGTGCATTTTCAAAAATGATTTTGATTTTCTTTGAATGGCTATATAGTTGGTAATAATAGTGGTATAATTATGAGAAAACACTAAGTCTTTTATGACTGTCTCCAGGTATTAAACATAACAAGTCTTTCTTGATATTGTAATTTGATGAGTTTAAAAATTTTCAAAAAATTTGAGAGAGAAATCTACCATTAATCCTCAGTTTTCTTATAATCACTTCAAAATAGTGCATATGATAGATGGGATAAGGCATGTACTATTTGTAGCCCTGCTTCACTCCCTTGGAGATAAATAATGGCTTTTGCACAGCACTTCCAACTCATTTAATTTGGTCAGATTTGATACCTCCATTGGGAAGTATAGATTATTCTGAACTGATTGCTTTGGGGAGTCTCAGCAGATATTTCATATTCAACGGATTAACATAAGTAGAAGGCTGAGCTGTTAGAGCTTGTTTCAAAGGCCAACTATTATTTGGACCCAACATTGGCCCACTTACAGGTACAGTGCAAAGCATGATAATCTGTAGAGCTCTGTGAAAACATAGGTGATTGACTGTACTTAAGAAAATTCTGATGTTGTATATCTGAATATACACATCAGTTTAAAAAAATAAAACATCATATGTAATTGCAATCTACATAGTCACTGGGGATCACAGTAGTAAGAAAGAATTATAAACTTGGTAGAAAATAATCTTATATTGTTCAGCTCGTATCCATCTGATTATCTCCATCTATCACATTTTCCCCACCAGAGAAAGATTCAAAAAGTTAAAATTGGCCCATATTTGGATGAGTCAAGATGAATGGCAATCCTAGTTCATGAACATAGTTGTAGTGTCATATGAAGTCTCTTGAAACAAAATTGTTACGTGGCCCATAAGGAATTGTTCTTATTTATATTATTTTATTCAATGAACATTTACATATTATATACTATGTGTCAAGCTTTGTGTTAGATCATAGATTGATGGACAAGAAAGCCAGAATTCCTAATTTCACAGAACTTATTTTCTAAATGGGAATGGAAAAAGTACTCCAGTAAACAAATACATAATAAATGACACAATAGTAAAATGAGAAATGCTCTGCAATAGGTAAGTAAGATGGACAAATTGTGTGGTGGCCATGGTGGTAAGCTTGTGTGTGTGTGCATGTGTGTGTGTATATATGTGTTAATATGTGTTTAAAATGGTGATTAGAATGTTGGTGCTTGGATTGGTTCTAGAGTAGTTTTAAAAAGGTTCTCTGGAGAGGTGAAAATTAACTGTGACCACATTTTATAGGCTACAGAAAATTTGTAAATTTTATTCTAAAATATATCAGAAAACTTTTAGTTTTTTCCAGAAGAGATGTAGCCTGAATTTGTTTGTATTTTTAAATTCATTTTACCTGCCATTTAGAGAATGGATTCTTGGCATTCAAGAGTAAAAACAGATTTGGTAAAGGTTATCTTCACTAGTAGACTTGAAAATACAAATATTGAGGAATAGGCATACATTCCTGACTTACCACAATACAGAAACCATAATAAGGACAATAGAAACATACTACAGAGGCGCTAGACCTGCTGAGACAAGGACAAGCAAGTGCTAACAGAGGCATAAACTATTATTATTAAGATTTTGTATTATAATGTCATCTAATCCTTGCTACAACCTTATGGAGTAGATACTGTTTCTCATCTTACAGAGGAGAACACTATGGCACAGAGAGTCTAACCATTGCAAAGTTACACATTGAGTAACCTGCATAGCATAGAAGTGAGCTCAAAGAAGTTTATTCCAGAGCATAAGCTGCAAAATATCATAAGTCATCTCTCATTTTACTGTAATATTCTGGAGGAACCTCATTCAGTCCATTGAAAACAAGAAATTTCTATCCATGTCTGCTTCATACTGGATCCAAAAGAATCTTGAAGTCATACTTTGGTTGTCTTCCCAGTTCCTTAGTGTTTGCAGCATATCGTTAATTTTAAAACACTTAAAGTACTTTAACAACTGTTTAAAAACATTAACACTCCCCAAAATGAAATACTTAGAAACAAATACAACACAATATGTGCAGAATATATATGAGGAAAACTCCAAACACTTATGAAAAATATCAAAGAAGTAAGTAATTAAAGAGATATTTCATGTTCTGGATAGGGAGATTCAATATTGTCAAGATGTCAGGTCTTCCCAATTTGATGTATAGATTCAAACCAATTTCAATCAAATTCTCAATCAGTTATTTTGTGGATATAAATTAACTGATCCAAAAGTTTATATGGAGAGCCAAATTATCCAGAATAGCCAAATGAATACTGAAGGAGAAGAGCAAAGTCAGAGGACTGATACTTTCTTCAAAACTTACTATAAAGCTCCAGTGATGACGACCATGTGGAATTGGCAGAGAATGGAAAAATAGATCAATGAAACATAATAGAGGTCCCAGAAATATATCTATGCAAATATAGTCAACTGATCTTTGACAAAGAAGCAAAGGAAATACAATGGAGCAAAGACAGTCTTTTCAGCAAATGGTGCTGGAACAACTGGACATCACATGCAAAAAAAAAAAAAAAAAGGAATCAAGACAGAGAATATATAGTCAGAATTCTCCAAAGAAAGAAAGACAAAAGGATAAATAATATATATTAATAAAGAGAGAAATAAATTTATCATTGGGGATTGACTCATTTTATTATGAAGACTGAGAAGTCCCACAATTTGTCATCTGCAAGCTAGATGTCTAGAAAAGCTGGTGAATTTCCAGCCCAAACCTGAAGACCTGAGAACCAGAGTAGTCAATAATGTTATCCTAATCCCAGTCTAATGGCTCAAGAATAAGGAACAGATTTCTGAGGGTAGGGGTAGACAAACATCCAGGTGAAGCATATAAAACTTTTCCTTCCTCCGCCTTTTTGTTCTATTCAGGCCCTCAACAGAATGAATGATGCCCACTCACACCAGTGAGTGCGATCATCTTTACTCAGTCTAACATATCAAATGCTAACCTGTTCTAGTAACAACCTCATAGAAACATCCAGAAATAATGCTTTACCAGCTATGTAGGCATCCTGTAACACAATCAAGTTGAAACATGATATTAATCATTTCGCAGACCTGACACTAGCTCAAAATGGATCATAGATCTAAATTTAAAACATAAAACTATAAAACTCCTATAAAATAACATAGGAGCAAACCTGTACTACTTGAATATACTTATGTCTATTAGATACAACACAAAAGACATAATCCATAAAAGAAACAGTTGATAAGTTGGACTTCATTAAAATTAAAATGTTCTGTTCAATGACAAAAGAATGAGAATTGAAGCCACAAACTGGGAGAATATATTTGCAAAGACAAATATGATAACGGGCTGGTATTCAAAATATACACAAAACTCTCAAAACTCAACAATAAGAAATTGAACCTGATTAAAAAATGGGCAAAGACCTGAACGGACATCTCACCAAAGAAGATATGTAGATGGCAAGTAAGCATATGGAAAGATGCTCCGCATGATATGTCAATGGGGAAATACAATGCAAATCAAAACAACAGCAGAATACCACAATACATCTATTAGAACGACCAACATTCAAAACACTGACAAAAACAAATGCTGAAGAAGAGACACAAGAATTCTCATTCATTGCATTCACTGGAATGCAAAGCAGTACAGGTACTTTGGAAGACATTTGATACTTTTATGCAAAAGTAAACACAGTCTTACCATACAATCCAGCCATTGTGCTCTTTGGTATGAACCTAAATGAGTTGAAAACTATGTCTATACAAAAACCTACACATGAATGTTTATAGCAGTATTATTTATAATTACCAAAACATGGAAGCAGCCAAAATGTCCTTTAGTAGCTGAATGGATAAATAAACTGTGGTATATGCAGACAATGAACTATTACTCAGTACTAAAAAGAAATAAGCTATTGAGTCATGGAAAAGTATGTAGGAACCTTAAATGTATATTACTAAGTAAAGAAGTAAGCCAATCTGAAAAGGCCACATACTATAGGACTCTAAATATATGATATCCTGGAAAAGACAAAATCATGAAGACATTAAAAAGATTAGTGGCTGCCAGGGGTTGAGGGAGGAATGGGTGAAGGCAGAGAACAAAATCTTCTTAGGGCAGTGAAATTATTCTGTATGATAATTCTGTGTGTGTGTGTGTGTCTGTGTGTCTATACACACTAATATATAGAGAGATCATTATACATTTATCCAAACCCATAGCACATAAAGCACTAAGTGAACCCTAATGTAAACTGTATATGATGGGTGATCATGAGGTGTGGATGTGGGTTCATCAGTTGTAACAAATGTACCACTCTAGTGCAGGATGTTGAAAAATGGATAGGTGGGGGAAGAAAATATATATGAACTCTGTACTTCTTGATTAATTTGGCTGTGAACCCAAGACAGCTCTAAAAATGCAGTTTTTTAACTAAAAAATTTAAAAAACAATTTAACAATAAGTGTATAAGTACATCACAGGGGACATGCAGATTTTCACTATAAGTTTACAGATAGCATATCTTTTTATTGTCCTTAGGATATACATATTTACAAAATGTTGTAGGTTTTCATCTGTTTTTCCTGTTTTGATATATTTGTATATCTTTTTTTCTTGAATGAATTACATATTTTTCAAATTTATCTTTTCTTAAAAACCAACTAAAAAAAATTAATAAATGTTTGTACTGTATCATCTTTCAAGGCATATGATTTAATCAATTAAATCACACTCAACTCTGACCTTGGAAAATGTTTTGAGACATTTGGTAGTTTCTACCACCCTTAATTCCATTGCATGGAGTTATCTGACAGAAAAAAAAATCAATGTTTTTCAGTTGAAATTCAGACATAATATGAACATAATTTTTTTTTTTTTTTGAGACAGAGTCTCACTCTGTTGCCCTGGCTAGAGTGCCATGGCGTCAGCCTAGCTCACAGCAACCTCAAATTCCTGGGCTCAAGCAATCCTTCTGCCTCAGCCTCTCAAGGAACTGGGACCACAGGCATGCACCACCATGTCCGGCTAATTTTTTCTATATATTTTTAGTTGTCCAGTTAATTTCTTTCTATTTTTAGTAGAGACGGGATCTCGCTCTTGCTCAGGCTGGTTTTGAACTCCTGACCTTGACTGATCCTCCCGTCTCGGCCTCCCAGAATGCTAGGATTACAGGCGTGAGCCACCATGCCCAGCCAGAACATAATTTTTAATCAGTAATATATTTAGGGTAAGAAACATTTTGATTATCTGAATACACTCTATGGCTTATTTTATCTCAGACTATTATCGTTAAGAGAATAGGGTATGTGGTCATCAGAATAATGTCACTCATATATTACTCTAAGTTTGTTCTAGCAAGAAGCAGATATTTTTACCTTAATTGAATCCCCATATGGATTCATAAGGTTACTGAATTTAGCTATGCCTAACAAAAATTAAAGTTTATTAATAATACTAATGGTAGGAAAGAGACAGAAAGTAATATTCCTATTGGAAAGATTTCTTTCATTCCAATAAATAGTCAGTTATCAAACACTTGGTATCAAATTGCATGGAAAACAATATTCATGGTTCCTTGGGATATAGAAAAGTAGCTCCTCTAAAGAATACTTTAAAAAATATATTAACTGGTAGAACAAGGTCATTCATCAATCCTTGTATCTGAAGAAGCTAGAAGCTATGCTGGCTTCCTATTCTCTGTGTGACCTTCAGAAACATTCTTCCCTTTCCTTAAAGAAGAGTGCACATTTGCACCTGAATAGCTCTATGATCCAGCCCTGGAGAATCCAAGAAGTCTAACAGCTTCTCTTAATCCTGTCTCATGTTCTTGGTCCCCTTTAGTTCAAACTTGTAGTGTCTTTGCTGGTAAAACTCTATCTCTATTCCTGACATCTGTTAAGATGGCTTATTAAGTCCATGAATTCCACTAATGATCCTTTTATGGAATGGTTGTTCAGCACACCTTTAATGGTTTCTTTCAGACCAAGCTTCCTCAACGTTTTGCAAAATGAAGAGGAGAGTTTTTTGAAATCTTCAAATTCTGATTCCTGTTTTCTTAATAATTATACCTACATTTATCTCTCTCCTTTCACATTTTACTAAAAGCAGTCAAGAGCAACCAAGTTGCTCTTCCAACATTTTGTTTAGAAAACTTCTTTACCCAAATCCAAAGTCATGACTAGCAAGTTCTACCTTTGCCCATATACTAGAACACTGTTTAGCTAAGTTCTTTACCACTTTATAACAAAGAATGCCTTTCCTCCAATATCAAATAAGATGTTACTAATTTCCATATGAGCCCTAACATTCACATTTCTTACACATCAAAACTCTTCCAGCTTTAACTCATTAACCAGTTTCAAAGTGGCTCTGCATGTTTAGGTATTTGTTGCAACAGCATCCCACTTCTTGGAAATAAAATCTGTGTTAGTCTGCTTCGGTTGTCATAATAAAATATCATAGACTAGGTGGGTTAAACAACAGAAATTTATTTCTTACAGTTCTGGAGGCTGGAAAGTCTAAATTTGAGGTGCCAGTCAATTCAGTTTGAGGTGAGAGCTCTCTTCCTGGCTTGCAGAAGGCTGCCGTCTCTGTCTTGATGGAGAGAGAAATAAGAGCAAGCTTTCCAGTTTCTCTTTTTACAAGGACATTGTGTTATTAAGTTTGTGCTGCTATAACAAAGTACTGTAGACTAGGTGGCATATAAATAGCAGATATTTATTTCTCACAGATCTGGAGGCTTAACATTGAAGATCAGGGTACCAATATAGTCATATTCTGGCGAGGGTCTTCTTCGCCAGAAGAAGTCGAAGATTGGCAACTTTTTGCTGAGTCTTCACATGGTAGAAAAGGGGGAAGAGAGCTCCTGGGGTCTCTTTCAGAAGAGCACTAACCTCATTCATGGGACCTACACTTATGAACTAATCTTTTCCCAAAGGCCCCATCTCCTAATCCAATTTTATAGGTTAAGATTTTAACATATAAATTTTGGGGAAACACAGGTTTCTTATAGACTCTATCTCCAAATACAGTAATGTTCAGAGTTTTGAATTTTAATGGACACAATTTAGTCCAGAGCCATGTTTTAGACTGTAAGTTCTATAAAGAATTTTAGAAAGACTAAAAGAACCTGGGACTTGAGTCATGAAGAATGTGAAATTTGAATACAGATATGAAGAGTGACGAGATTCTGTTTTTATCAGGATGTCTGATTAGTTACCCTGATCAACCCATTCTCTAAAAACATAAAATAGTTGCTTAAATGTTTAAACACTTATTTAATTGTTCATATGCTGAGGACACACAGCAAGTTAAAGTGGAATCCAGAGAAGGAAGTATAGACAGAAACTTGCATTTACCTTGAAAACATTTGATGAAGTAAATAAATTCTAGTTTCTTTTTCATGGCCTCTGGGAAAATCGGCACAGAGTCATCTACCTATGTTACAAGACTCCAGCTTCCCTCTCCTTCCTGCAAAAAATTAGTATTTCATGACTCAGAGCATTAAGTATAAAATATGAATACTTTTTTTCCACTGCTGAGGAGAATTCTGGGAAAATACTTTATTTGGAAAATATTGCTAAATGGACAGGAAAGTCTCCTGAGAGATTTAGTAAACACAAGCAAGCCCCCAGGCAAGTTCTCAGTCCTAATACATGCCCCGTACTTGTCATTAAATTTTTAAGTTATGAATATATTTTTATGTAATAATGGGAATTATATTATCTGCAAGCATCTGCCAACAGCAATCATACATCTCCTGCATAGGAACCCAATTACAACTCAGGCCTCAATAAAATCTACACATAACTTTCCATGAAGTAGGACCTCAAAAATATAAAGCAATAGGGCAGCATAAGCAAGAGCATGAATAGATGATAAACAGGCTAATCATTACTACTATGACTCCAGACCAGGGATGTCAAAAATATGAAATATTTTTATTTAATGTGTTTGGTAAAACAAAATATTGGGATGAATAGGCAAGTAACAATCATGAGACCTAAAATTATCAAGTTGGTTTGAAAATAATACTTTTCTAAGAAAATAATTAAGTTATAAAATATTAGTTAGATTTGACAACAAATATGACTCAACTCGAGTGTGAATTTGTGATTTGGAAAGAAAGGAAAACATAAAAAAGTTAATATTGTGTTGGTTAGAAACCAAGCTATATGTCTTGCCCACACTCAAGAGGAGGACATCATATAAAGTTGTCAGGATAGAATGTACTTGCTGCAGTCCACCACCCTTCCACCCAAATACACTCTCCAACATACATTCAGTAGGAGGACAACTATTAAAATTCTTATTCAAAGAGTGAAAAATTTGGAGGTAGAAAATGACCACTGATCTAGAGAAGTTCCGAAATCCAGTTTGACAAATGCTAGGAATTCTTTCAGTAGGTTTTAAAGACTAGGGATAATTTTCACTGCTTTTTAGATCTGCTTTCTTGACTCTGTTTTATGCCCTCTGCATCATTTTTCCTATTTAATGAAATGTAACATGTTTGCAGCTAAGTAATTTTATCAGCCTGCTAGCTATCAGTAGAATTTTGGGCATCAAAATATTACACTTCACATAATTTTGTACTCTCTCTGAATCTTTCAACCTATTTGGTAAATTCTTTGCTGAAATAATTTTCTCAAATAATTTTTGGACTCCTGCTAATTTGAAGAGGCTATGAATTAAGTCAAGCTTTCTTTCTGTTAACAGTTCATTCCTCAGATTATCTTTCTTCTATTATATTTCATTATAAGCAATATGAAGAAACCAAGCAGCAATTTAACACCTTGCCTGAAAATCTCCTTAGCTACAAACCATATTTATCACTTACTTGTTCAGTTTTCCACTTAACTATTGGCAGCACTTTTGGTAACTTTTCTGCCACCACATAAAAATAATTACCCTTCTTCCAGTTTCTAATAATACGTTCCTCACTTTTTTTTTATATATATATACTTCAATTCCATATTTCTAATAATAACCTGTTCAGGGCAAATTAGACTTTCTATTTTATATCATTATAATAATTTTTCCAGCCTCAGTACATTGCCCCATTTTAAAGCCACTTTCACAAAATTAGATATTTGTTACCATGAAACCCTACTTTCAGGTATTATTATACAAATGTCTATACCATTTATTTTTCAGAAGAAAAATGTCAGAAGCTTACCAGCAGAAAATAACATGTATTTATTATCTCACAGTTTCTGTGGACCAGAAGTCCAGATATAGTGTAGCTTGGTCCTCTTCAAAGCTTCAGGGAAGGTGCCATCCACAAGAGAAGGTCTGTGTACCAATCTGAAAGTACAACTTGAGAAGGATCTCAAGTTCCTTGAGCTTCCAAGCTCAAATTGATTTTTGGCAGCATTAAGTTCCATGTAGCCTTCCATACTGAGTTCCTCAATATCTAATTGTACATTATTAGCCAAAGGCTATCTTAAGTTCTTCTGAAGAGAGCAACATATAGCATCATCATAACTTGTTTTCTTGTTCAGCCAGAGATGAAAAGAGTTAGATCTCAAGTCTGAGATTATAATTGTATATAACATGATCATGGAGGTGGAAACTTTTATCAAATCATTTTAATTTGAAGCAAGTCACTGATCTTGCCCACACTCAAGTATTATAGATTATACAAGAAGATCAGGAGATGAGGATAACTATAGCTTACCATAAAGTCTGTTCACCATAGCTTCTAAGGAACAATTATGGAAATTAGAAAACATCAGATATATCTTCAGTATAATGAAATATTATCTCAGTAGAATTGTGGAGAGGGCAAACATACTTTTAAACAAATAAAAACTGTTTTACTACACTGACTTCAATTAATATAAATTATAAGATGATTAAAAGCAAAAGAAAATTCAAATGGAAAGCTTGGATTGCAAGAAGAAATAATTATCAAATAAAATGATAAGTCTAAAGTTAAACATAAATGATAATTGAATTGAGAATTAATCTTTTGAGTTTCAAAGTTTTGAACTAAAACACCAAAGAAATAAACACACAGGAGAGAGATTATAAGAATAAAAATGTTAAAACCGTTTGTATTGCTTGAATTAGAATACAGATAGTGGTTAACTTTACTTTTTTTTTCAGGGTTGCATATATTTTATTTATTTATTTATTTATGTATTTATGGATTTATTTATTTATTTATTTTTAAATTTAAGAATATTATGGGAGTACAAACATTTTGGTTACATATATTGCCTTAGCCTCGCCCAAGCCAGGGCTACAAGTGTGCCTTTCCCCGGTATAGCGTGCTCCGCATCCATTTGTTGTTAGTTTACCCACTCCCACTAGCCACCTCCCACCTGACTGGTACCCAGTGAATATTACTACCATGTGAGCACCTTAATGTTGATCAATTGGTACCAATTTGATAGTGAGTACATGTGGTGCTTCTTTTTCCATTCTTGTGATACCTCACTTCGAAGAATGGGTTCAAACTCTATCCAGGATAATATAGGAGGTGCTAGTTCACCATTGTTTTTTGTAGTTGAATAGTATCCCATGGTATACATATACCACATTTTATTAATCCACTCATGTATTGATGGGCACTTGGGTTGTTTCCACATCTTTGCAATTGTGAATTGTGTTGCCATATACATTCGAGTGTAGATGTCTTTATTATAGAATGTCTTTTTATCCTTTGAGTAGATTCCTAGTAGTGGGATTGATGGGTCAAATGGTATTTCTATTTTTAGCTCTTTGACATATCTCTGTATTACTTTCCATAGAGGTTATACTAATTTGTAGTCCCACCAGCAGTGTTCCCATCTCTCCACAACCATACCAGCATTTGTTGTTTGGGGACTTTTTGATAAGGCCATTCTCACTGGACTTAGGTGATATCTCATTGTGGTTTTGATTTTCATTTCCCTAATGATTAGAGATGTGGAACACTTTTTTATATATTTGCAGGCCATTTGTCTTCTTTTGAAAAGTTTTGATTAATGTCCTTTTTCCATTTGTGGGGTTGTTTGATTTTTTCTTGTTAATTTTCTTAAGTTCTATATAGAGTCTTGTTATCAGCCCTTTATCTGATGTGTAAAGTGCAAATATTTTTCTCCCATTTTGTAGGTTGTCTATTCGCTCTAATGATAGTTTCCTTGGCTATGCAAAACCTTTTTAATTTTATCAATTCCATTTATTTATTTTTGTTGCTGTTGTGATTGCTGTGGGGGTCTTCTTCATAAATTCTTTGCCTAAGCCGATATCTATATGAGCTTTCCCAAAATTTGCTTCTAGAATTCTTAAGGTTTCACGTCTTAGGTTTAAGTCTGTGTTCCATTGTGAATTGATTTTTGTGAGAGATGAGAGGTGGGGATCCAGTTTCAATCTTCCGTATGTGCTTTTCCAGTTTTCTCAGCACCATTTATTGAATAAAGATTCTTTTCCCCAATGTATGTTTTTGTCTGCTTTGTCAAAGACTAGATGATGATATGAGAATGGTTTTATATCTGGGTTCTCAGTCCTGTTCCAAAGGTCTATATCTCTGTACTGTGCAAATGTCATGCTGTTTTGGTTCCTATAGTCTTCTAATAAAGCATGAAGTCTAGTAGAATGATGCCTCCAAATTTATTCTTTTTGCTTAAGATTGCTTTGGCTATAGTAGATCTTCTCTGGTTCCATATGAAACACAGAATTATTTTTTCTATATCTGTAAGGAATGATGATGATATTTTGATAGGGATTGCATTAATTTTATGGATCACTTTAGGTAGTATGGACATTTTAACAATATTGATTCTTCCAATTCATAATCATGGTAGGATTTTCCATCTGTTACATCTTCTACAACTTCTTTTCTCAGTGTTTTGTGTTATCCCTATATGGGTCTCTCACCTCCTTTGTTAAATATATTCCTAAATATTTTCTTTGATGGTGTTGTGAAAGGTGTTATGTCTTTGATTTGATATTTGGTGTGACTGTTATTGGCATATATGAATGCAATTGCTTTGTGTGCATTGATTTTGAACCCTGAGACTTTACTGAATTCATTTATCAATTCCAGGAGTCTCTTGGTTGAACCCTCGGGATTTTCTACATATAATATCATGTCATCAACAAAGAGTGAGCATTTGACCTCTTTTGCCCCCATTTGGATGCCCTTAATTGCCCTCTCTTGTCTGATTGCTCTGGTAAGGACTTCCAGCACTATGGTGAATAGAAGTGAAGATAATGGGTAACCTTGTCTGGTTTTCAGTTCTAAGCGGAAATGCTTTCAATTTTTCCCCATTTGGTATGATGTCGGCTGTGGGTTTATCATATATGGCTTTAATAATTTTAATGTATGTCCCATACATGCCTAATTTATTAAGAGTTTTTATCATCCATTTCCCCATGTTTTCATATTTTTTGGCATAGAGAATTTTTATAGTATTCAAATATGATATTTTGTACTTTCATGATATCAATTGTAAATTCTCCTTTTTCATTTCTAATTGAGCTTATTAAAGTCCTTTCCTTTCTCCTTCTGTTCAACCTAGCAAGAGGCTTGTCAATTTTGTTTATCTTTTCTAAGAGCCAACTTTTGGTTCCATTAATCTTCTGTATAGTTCTTTTATTTTTGATTTTATTTAGCTCTGCCCTGATCTTGGTTATTTCTTTTCTTCAGCTGAGTTCAGGATTGGATTGCTCTTCTTTTTCGTGTTTCTTAAGAGGTCATCCAATTGTTGATTTGTGATCTTTCTGCCTTTTGGATGTGGGCTTTTAAGGCTATGAGTTTTCCTCTCAGTATTGTTTTTGTGGTATCCCCTTGATTTTGATAGCTTGTGTCCCCATTATTATTTAGTTAAAAGACCTTTTGATTTCCATCTCTGTTTCCTTCTTGACCCAACAGTCATTCAGTAGTAGGTTGTTTAATTTCCATGACTTTATGTAGAGATGAGTGTTTCTGTTGTTTCTAATTTTATTTCACTGTGGTCAGAGAAGATACGTGGTATAATTTTGATGTTTTTTTTTTTTTTAAATTTGTTGAGATATGTTTTGTGGCCTAGGATGTGGAATCCTGTGTGCTTCTTGTACCTGGATATCTAGATTTATAGCTAGGCCAGGAAAATTTTCTTCAATTATTTCCTCGAGTATATTATTCAACCCTTGTGTATTTTCTTCTTCAACTTCAGGATTGCCTTTGACTCTCCTTGTATGCTTTGTTCATGTCTCTTGTTTCTGTGTTCCTTCTGTTAGACTGATTTGTTTAGCTCATAGGTGTTATCTTCAAGCTCTGAGATTCTTTCTTCTGCATGATTGAGCCTATTCTTAAGGCTTTCCAGCATGTTTTGTAATTCCTTGAATGCATTTTTCATTTCCAGAATTTCTGTTTGTTTTTTCTTTAATACATGAATTTCTTTAGAGAATTTTTAATTAATTTTCTGCATTGTTTTTGTGGCTCTTTGTGTTGGATTTCTATTTTTTCTTGTATTCCATTGAGCTTTTTTACAATCTATATTCAAAATTCTTCATCTGTCATTTAAACCATTTCATTTGTATTGGTATCCATTGCTGAGGAGCTATTGATTTCTTTTAAGAGGCATCTTTTCACTCTGATTTTTCATGTTTCCAGAGTTCTTTCACTGATTCCTTCTCTTCTGGCCTCTTAGTTGAGAGCTGGGGTGCTAGGGATGGTTTATGGCCCTGTCTCCAAGATTTCAGTTGGGAAAGATCATTCGTGACAGTGCTGGGGTGAGGAGCACTGGTACCAATTTGCCTCTGGGGTGTTTTAGAAGGTTTGATGAATGTCTTGAGTTACCTCTAACCTGTTGTCTTCACCTTTTCCTAATGGAGTGCATTGAGTTTGGTCCCACAGCTTAAGCTCAAATCTGGTGGATTATATTTGTGGGTAAGAATCCACTGCTACCTAATAACTTGAGATGGAAGAAACTATGTTTAGCTATGGTGTTGTTCCTGCTGTCATTGATTGTACTTTGCATGGAGGAGCCATTTACCAATGTAATCTATTGTGCCTATGGTAGGCCTTGTTCATCCACGTGGGTTATATGAATGCCCCAAGCTTTGGGAGGGACCTTGTAGCACCCAGAGGTTGCTTGGACCCTGCTCCCCATTAAGGTGGGAGGAGGAGCAATATAGATCATAGCTGGTGTGCAAGAGCCTGGGTGTGGGGCTTTGGTGAACCTCTACATGGCTCAGAGTTTGCTTATCTGTTCAGTAGGGAGAGCCACAGATATGGAGTTTAGGGCTATCTCTCCAAGCCTGTAGGGCTGCTCCTGATGAGAGGGACCTAATGATTGCTGAAGCCCCTACCCAGGCTTTTTCCATCCCTGTAGACAAGCCCGGGCACTTTTCTCTCTGATTGGTCCACATATATTCCTTCTGTGCTCAAGATGGGCTCTGGAGCTGTTCCACAGTTCATGAATCTGACCTGCTGGCATGCATCTCCATGTGACGCTGGTGGAGAGGGGGAGTTCCAGTTGTGCTCCCCTTTTCTGCCACTAGACCCCAAGGCAAGGTGCCTGGGCATCTCTATCTGTAGAGATCTCCACCAGGGGGACACTCCCACCAGGGGAGTAGTGGCAGCTCTAGGAAGTCTTGGATCAAGCTGTGTTCCCTATTGAAGTGATTGGTGGGGGGAAGCAGCTGCTCCAATTCAGTCTGTGCCCCTGGCATTCAGTTGCCATGGGAACCAGGTTTATGCAAAGTCAGCCTCAGTGCCACAGCCTACTTCCGCATGGCATTTCTCCAGTATGTGTGTGAGGGGGTGGGAGTTGGGGTGCACTTACAGTCCCCTGCTCCCCTGTACTCCTTCACATCCTCCCAATGGGTAATGGATCTCTCTTGCCCCCTACCTTGGAACCAGGACCTCTCCCCGACTTCTCTCCACCCACTGTCTGTACCATGAGTAAGTGAACATGCCAAATGTCTGTGGACAGGAAGATCACAAACTGCATCTGTCCCACCTGCTAGGACAGTAACACACTGAAAGCAGGTCAGCACAAAAAACTCTAGTGGCTGCTATGATGGGGGGAAGGGCTGTTATCTCTCTGTACCACTCTCGTGTTGGGCAGCATTGGGTCAGCCCTCCTCCCTGAGCCATCACTGCTACTGCTACACTCTCTGAGACTGGTTTGGCTGTGAATGTGCCCCAGTTGTAGGGAGCTAAGTCTCTCAGAGCAAAGCACTTTGGCAATTGTTATGGGGAGTATGGCCACATATAAACCAGCTTGAGCCAAAATTACTTTCTTGGATGCCAGGAGTAGAGGAAGTGTAGAGGAGGAGGTGTCCAGATGCAAGGATGCCTAGGCTCTGGTCACTGTTGGCACTCTCCCATGGGATGAGAGCCTGTGTCCTATTGCTGGTCTGAGGCACCTGTCCAGGGAGAGAAAAACCTCTTAACTTTTCACTGGGCTCCAGAACTCCCTGGATTTGGCTCATTCTGCTGATTTCTCTTTTCTATCCTCCTCTCTCTCAGCTTCAGAGTCCCTTTTGGTGGTATCCCTGGACTCTGCTGGTGTCAATCCCTTGGTCCACTTCTGAGCAGTAATCACTCTCTACTCTCCTTAGTCCAACCCTTAACTCTTCTGCCTGGATGGTCCAGCATGCTGTATCTCTAGTTTGTCATCTTGGCTCTCTCTTTTTCAGATATTTTCAATCCACAGTTAATTGAATCCCTGGATGCAGAACCAGCAGATACAAAGTTCTGACTGTATTATTTAAAAATTTCATAGGTTATATTAATTAGTCTGAAAATTTGGTTATGATAATTCAGATTACAAAAGAGAACTGGTATGACCAAACATAAGGGTAAGTTTCAATATTTCATTTTTATTAGATTGGTCTAGGTAGAGAACGCCAGGAAATGAAGAAAAATGATATAGGACAGCTATATTATGTCAGATTGTCTTGTGTTCTGACATCAGGACTGGGAACACTGGCCTTGATTCTATTAGTGATTGGATACGTTACACATTTTTATTCACATCCCTAACCTGTAACTATTTATATAACTACTACTTCAAATATCAAAATTTATACTTAATATTTTTAATTTTAATAAAAATGTTTATAAAATTATCTAAAAAGTAAAAGAAACTTTATGGAATAAATTAGATATCAATTTCAGAAATTCTTAGGTTAAATTTTCAACAATTCTTCTAAGCCTTGCAGAATCATACTTCCCCCCTATAGTTTCATAGAAGAAAATGTTCAGAATTGAGTAAACTTTCTTTAAGGTAGGTTGGATGAGAATATACTCATATTGTTCAATTATAATGTGGAAATCCTTTGGGAACTTATAGTTGCTGCTTTTTCACTCTTAACTGAATGGAAAATGAACAGCAATTCCCCCAGGCCAGTGGGAAATACTCTCCTAAATGGTGTTCTTTTTTTTTTTTTTTTTTTTTTAGTATTTATATAATTTATTTATAGATGGAAGCTCCTTACTTCCAGGAAGGATTTAAGATAGTTTCTTTTTTTTTTTCCTTCTTTTTTATTTTTTATTTCAGCATGTTATGGGAGTACAAATATTACGGTTACGTATATTGCCCATGTCCCCCCTCCTCCCTTGAGGCAGAGCTTCAAGCGTGACCATCCCCAAAACGTTGCACATCTCACTCATTATGTTTGTATATACCCATCCCTCCTCCCCCGTCCCACCTGCCCAACACCCGATAAATGTTACATATTCATAGTATTGACTATAGTGTGCTTTATATTTATCAAGTGGTTAATTTATTATAATTAAATTATATACGGTATACCCTGTTTCTAACATATCTCAGGGCTGAGTAACAGTAGGTATTTA
>CAUYPO010008395.1:0-24081 GCA_963574435.1 Cheirogaleus major
AAAATGTTCTAAAATTAATTGTGGTGATAGTTCCAAAATTCTGTGAATAAACTAAACACTACTGAATTGAACACTTAAATGGGTAAAGTTTATGTATGTAAATTATATCAATAAAGTTGTTACCAAAAAAAGTAGCTCTAAATTGAATAAGCTATGCAAACTAAGAAATCATTATTTAAGTGTAGAAGACAGGAAAGGGAAAGATAAGTGACAGCTTTTCACTTTCATAATGGCTAACATGAGTGAAATAAATTTGTAATAAGTTTACTCATTGGTAAAAGAGAAATTTAATCATTTTTTACAATCTATGGGGTAATAAATTAACTCTTTAGTGGGGGAAAAATATATAGTTGCCTAACAAAAAATAATAAACCTCCTCCAACAGCCCAGCCTGATTCTAACTTCATAGAGACACTCCCCTACCTCATTTATACGATACAATTTATCTATCTGTCCTACATGGGCAGAACGTCATACCATATCAGCAAAAGGCATATACTTATCCTGATGTCCAGTTACCCCAGAAGGATAGGTCTCCCAACATTAAGACCTACCAGCCAGGAAGTGTCACTCAAGGATAGTTTACAGTGTCAACAGCAAACAACTATCACGCTATTCCCATTACTCACAGAAAGTCACTCCTTAGTTAACTACTATGGACTTGACCACAACATTAAGTAGAAGATAAGGGCGTGTGCCCAACCCCTTTAAGGACAGAAAGTAATATGTAAAAAGTAAGTATTTTCAAATTTCAAAAGAAATAAACTAGGCCGGGCACCTGTAATCCTAGTACTCTGGGAGGCCAAAGCGGGAGGAGTTGGAGACCAGCCCAAGCAAGAGGGAGACCCCTTCTCTACTAAAAATAGAAAAATTAGTCGGCCAACAAGGCCACTAGTCCCAGCTACTCAGGAGGCTGAGGCAAGTGGATTAGTCGAGCCCGGGAATTTGAGGTTGCAGTGAGCTACGATGATGCCACCACACTTGAGTCTGTGAGACACAGCGAGACTCTACCTCAAAAAAAAAAAAGAAAGAAAGAAACTATATTTTAAAATTTGCAAAAAGAAAAAAATCAGAAGGAAATACAAGTTGAGGATCTCGAATCTGAAAATCTGAAATGCTACAAAATCTGAAACTTTTGAGCACTGACATGACACTCAAAGGAAATTCTCACTGGGGCATTAAAGATTCCAGAGTTTCAGATTAGGGATGCTGAACTGGTAAGTACAATGCATATATTCCAAAATCCAAAACACTTCCGGTTCCAAGCATTTCAGATACAGGATACTATATAAAAAAAAAAAAATTATAATGGGCGGGGTGCAGTGGCTCACACCTGTAATCCTAGCATTCTGAGAGACCAAGGAGGGAGGATCATTTGAGCTCAGGAGTTCGAGGCCAGCCTGAGCAAGAACGAGACCCTGTCTCTACTAAAAAAAAAAAAAAGAAAGAAAGAAATTAGCTGGACAACTAAAAATATATAGAAAAAATTAGCCAGGAATTGGTGGCACATGCCTGTAGTCCCAGGTACTTGGGAGGCTGAAGCAGGATTACTTGAGCCCAGGAGTTTGAGGTTGCTGTGAGCTAAGCTGACGTCACAGCACTCTACCCTGGGCAATACGCTGAGACTCTGCTTCAAAAAAAAATTTATAATGGTTGCTTCTAGGTGGTAGGACTAGAAATAATTCCTAAGATTTTTCTGTTTCTGAACATTCTATAACAAAATGTATTAATTTTATTATTTCTTTTTAAAGCTTTACTTTAAAAGCTTTAGTTTTCCAGCACGATGTGGATATGGAATATTCTGGTTGATATGCTAGTTAATGGAGAGTTAAAATCATAAAGTGTATGGATCATCAATTTTCAAAGAACCAACAACCCATACTGAAAAATGATTTAACCTTTTTATATGTGCAAAAGACATTTTATAGGTTCATACAGGGCTTCGGGGTCATTGTAATATACATAATACACCACAGCACCACAGTGAGACTTTTAAAACCCAGAAGTAAGATTCTTGGCAGCTTCAACCTTCCCACATAAGCACATACCAGAAATTTGTTTTCCTAAATCTCTGTTGAGAAAGAAGCAGTATCTAACCATCCAGCAAGGAGAGCTGTGAATATGCTGACATAGGGGCAGAAAATGAGTGTTTTCATCTCCATAATCCTAATAAAAGTTGTGGGATATGAGTTATTTGAAGCAGTAGCTGTTTTTGAGGTAAAAGGGTTTGAAAGAGACTGAGTCTCTGATTTAATAAATAATTTCCCAAACAACACCCAGAATAAGCTGATATCAGGAATGTCATCAAGAAGTTCCATCTAAATTTAAATGGATTCTTGGCTTTTAAAAAAAGGCTCAAACTATTCAGCCATAAAAAAATTCTGTCATTTGAGACAACATGGAAGAACCTGCAGAACATTATGCTAAGTAGAATTAAACAGAAAGACAAATACCACATGATCTCACTCTTATGTGGAATCTAAAAAAGTTGATTTCATAAAAGCAGAGGCCTGCATGCATCCTGGTGGCAGCAGATGCCGCTTCAACACGCAAAACATCACTAGCAAGTTTGTGGATCTATATGCACCAAGGGAATGCTCCAACAACAACCACATCATTGGTGCCGAGGACCACACATACATCCAGATGAATGTGGCTAAAGCTGACAAGGTCACAGGCAGGTTTAACTGCCAGTTTAAAACCTGTGTTATCTGTGGGGCCATTTGCAGGATGGGTGAGTCAGATGACTCCAACTGACCAAGGCTGACAACATCATCTCAAAGAAGTTTTGTCTGGAGAGAATCACGGATGTGGAATATCTGTCATAAATAAATAGTAACACACCCTCTCAAAAAAAGTAGAAGGTAGAGTAGTGGTTTTCAGAGGCTGGGGAGAGGAGGGCAGTGGTTAGGGAGAAGTGAGTCAACAGGTACAAAGTTACAGTTATATAGAAGGAATAAATTCTGGTATTCTATTGTACAATAGGGTGTCTATAATTAATAATAATATATTGTATATTTCAAAACAGTCAGGCATGGTGCCTTAGGCCTATAATCCTGGCACTTTTGGAGGCAGGAGGATTGCTTGAGGAATTTCAAGACCAGCCTAAACAACATAGTAAGACCCCCATCTCTACAAAAAATTGTTTTTTAAAAAATTAGCCAAGCATGGTGGTGCATGCCTATAGTCCCAGCTACTTGGGAGACTGAGGTGGGAGGATTGCTTGAGGAATTTGAGGTTACAGTGGGCTATAATCAGAACACTGCACTCTAGCCTGGTCAATACAGCGTGACCCTGTCTTTAAAATAAAATAAATAAAATAAAATAATGTAAATAGAAGACTCTAAATGTTCTCACGACAAGGAAATAATAAATGTTTAAGGTGATGTATTTGCTAATTACCCTGATTTGATCATTACACTATGTACACTTATATTGAAACATCACATTATATGTACAATTATTCTATGCCAATTAAAAATAAAATGTTTTTTTAAAAAGCTCAACCACAAGAATTCACAGAATGGGAGATAATATCTGCAAATCATATATCTGATTAAGGAACTTGTATCTAGAATACATAAAAAACTCTACAACTCAATAATAAAAAAGACAAATAACTTAATTAGAAATGGCCAAAGGATTTGAATAGCCATTTCTCCAAAGATATATACAAATGGCCAGAAAGTACATGAAAAGATGCTCCATATTATTAGTCATCAGGGAAACGCAAATCAAAACCACAAAGAGAGTTCTGGATATAGACAGAGGCATTTTGAATGTGCTAAATGCCATCAAATTGTTCACTTTTAAATGGTTAGTTTTATGTTAATCTTATTTTAAATTTTTAAAAAACACAATGAGATGGCATTCACACCAACAAGAATGGCTATAATCAAAACGAGAGACAATAATAGGGGTTGACAAGAACATGGAGATTAGAACCCTATATAGTGCCAGTGGGAATGTAAAATAGAGTAATTGGAAAATAATCCGGCAGTTTCTCAAAATGTTAAACACAGTTATCATATGATCCAGCAATTCCTCTTCTAGATATATGCCCAAGAGAAATAAAAACATATGTCCACACAAAAAACTACATGAATGTTCACAGGAGCATTATTCATAATAGTAAAAATGTGGAAACAACCCAACTGATGAATGAAATGTGATACATCCATTCAATGCAACGTTATTCAGCTGTATATCTATCAGTCAGATATATCCATAAAAAGGAATGAAGTACTGACACATGCTACAATATGAACTTCCAAAGTATTGTGCTAAGTGAAAGAGGACAGACAAAAAAGGTCATATATATTGTGTGATTCCATTTATATAAGGTATCCAGAAAGGGAACATTTATAGAGACAGAAAACATATCGGTGATTGTCAGGAGCAGGGGGCAGGGAGATGCCTACTCAATAAATTACTTTTTAAAAAATGAAATAGCAAAAAAAAAAAAAAAAAACATGGCAGAAGTGAGAAGCTCAGGTGGAAAGACCCAGGGAGATGGGTGTCAACAACTTCTGAGTCTGAAAATCAAGACAGCAATGAACAAACTAGACAGAAGACGGATGGGGGGAGCGTGAAGGGGGAGGTACTACTTTAAAATATGCATATAATCTGCAACAAAGGGAATTTTTTATTATAAAAGGAACAGTAAATGAAAATTAAAATACAGTTCCCCTTATTGAGATGAGCAGGGACTCCTCTTAGGGGCCTCACAAGCAAGGAAATAAAGGAAAATCTTGAGTTCCTTCAGGGGAAGTTCCAGGCACCTAGCTAGCCTTGAAAAATGAACAGGAATAACAATGGCCCTCCAAGACAGCCAGAGTCATGAAGTGCTTTGGTTCCCCAAAAGATGGCATCTTAACATATGTTCTTGAGTTGTTTTCCAGAAACCCCCACCAGATGGAAAATGCAGATAAAGGGGAATTAAGGAATTGAACTCTGATCACCATTTTTTTCTTTTTTTTTTTTAGACAGAGTCTCACTCTGTTGCCTGGGCTAGAGTGCCATGGCGTCAGCCTAGCTCACAGCCAACCTCAAACTCCTGGGCTCAAGCGATCCTTCTGCCTCAGCCTCTTGAGTAGCTGGGACTACAGGCATGTGCCACCATGCCCGGCTAATTTTTTCTATATATTTTTAGTTGTCCAGCTAATTTCTTTCTCTTTTCAGTAGAGACAGCGTCTCGCTCTTGCTCAGGCTGGGCTTGAACTCCTGAGTTTAAACAATCTACCTGCCTCCGCCTCCCAGAGTGCTAGGATTACAGGCGTGAGCCACCACACCTGGCCCTAGAATCACACCTGGCCCTAGAATCTTAATTTTTTATGAGTTAAGAAAGTGGCTGTGAAGACCAAATTGAGTTTATGAGACCTTACTTTCAGTCTGTTCAAGTCTGAGAATTAGCCAGACACATTATTTTCATGATCTATCACTTTTCACAAGCTCTGTGTTTACAAAACTAAGCCCCCTTATTACTGGGTGCTGCCCATCAGCATATTTGGCTGAAAATGGAAGGCCAACAAAAGAGATCAACAGTACACTGATTCATAAGGAGAAGCATTTCAATGGTCCCAATAAGCTTTTTTTTAAACCATTAATTTCTTCTTTCAATTCAGCTGGAATACTGCTTGTTCAGATTTTTCCTGAGTACCACTGTATTATGGAAAACTGAAAAAGGAAAATTTGAGTTACTAACCTACAGAAACAAAATCTAATGCACCCTGATATTTTAGAAAAGAGGAATGTATGTTTATATGGAAATGGAAACAAATAAGGATGAGACATATTCTTATAACGGTAGTTGTGTTGGGGTAGTGGGATTACATGTTAGCCTTTTGGTTTTTCTTTTTGTGCTATTTGTTTTTTGGGTTTTCTGTATTGAGCACAAATGGAGACATCTATCTATAGATACACACATACATTGTAATTAGGGGGAACAAACGACAACTAGGTACCTACTTATAGGAGAATTAAACAGAAACACAATTTGTAACTAATGACAGATGACTTCAGAGAGGAAAAAAAACAACAAAGAATAAATCAGTGGTTTCCAGACCATTACGACCTGCAAACACACAGATGGGTCTAGGTTATAGATTTCATGGAGATGTAATAGGTGTTTTGCTTTATTAACAATAAAGGGCACAATGCATGATGAAGAGCTAACAGATATGAATTGTCTGAATAACATAACATCGCCACTCATAAAGCAAAGACTACAGGAAATAAAAAAAATCAGTGACGAATACATAATTATTCTAATTTAGATCTAATGTAGATCTAATTTATATTATGTCAAAAGCATGCTGAAAACAGAATATACCTTTTAAAAATACCCACCGAACACTTCACAAACCTTCAGTAAATATTAGGCCACAAAGAAAACCATAATTCATTTCCAAAATCAGAAGTAGCACAGTCAATAGTCAAAAGGCCAAAAAATTAGAAATCAATTACATCAGAAAACAAAAAGTCCTTTACCCGAATTTTTAAGTTGTCTCTTAAAGAACTCAGGGATCAAAAAGGGAACCAAAAATAAAATTGCAGAAGATAATGACAATGAAAATACTGCACCTGACAACCTACAAGACACAAAGTATTACAGTACTCAGGAAAATTCACAGCACAAGGCACAGGGTCTTAGAATAAAAATAAACCACCTAAACCAGGCATGGTGGCTCAAGCCTGCAATCTAGTGCTTTTGGAAGCCAAGGCAGGAGAATCACTTGAGCCTAGGAGCTCAAGATCAGCCTCACCAACACAGTGAGACACTGTCTCTATAAATAATAATAATAAGCCAGGCATGATGGTGTACACCTGCAGACCTAGCTACTTTCAGGAAACTGAGACAAGAAGATCACTTAGCCCTAGGAGTTCAAGGTTATAGTAAGCTATGATCGTGCCATTGCATTCCAGTCAGGGCGACAAAGCAAGGCTCTGTGCCTAAAAGAAAAAAAAAAACAAAAAACAAAAACTAGGCCAGGCGCAGTGGCTCTCTGGGAGGCCGCAGGTGGATTGCTTGAGGTCAGGAGTTCGAGACCAGCCTGAGCAAGGGCGAGACCCCCATCTCTACTAAAAAAAATAGAAAGAAATTAGCTGGACAACTAAAAATATAGAAAAAATTAGCTGGGCATGGTGGCACATGCCTGTAGTCCCAGCTACTCAGGAGGCTGAGGCAGTAGGATTGCTTAAGCCCAAGAGTTTGAGGTTGCTGTGAGCTAGGCTGACATCATGGCACTCTAGCCCAAGCAACAGAGTGAGACTCTGTCTCAAAAAAAAAAAAAAAAAAAATCTACCTAAGGAAAACACAAGAGTGAAAATAGTAGTAAAGATATAAGCAGAAAATAACCAAGTAAAAATCAGAAAAATAAGTCAAGAGCTAGTTCTTTGGAAAATAAACTGTCTAGCTAACAATAAACAAGGAGAAAAACTGGTGGCTCACACCTATAATCCTAGCACTCTGGGAGGGCAGATCGCGCAAGGTCAGGAGTTCGAAACCAGCCTGAGCAAGAGTGAGACTCCGTCTCTACTAAAAATAGAAAGAAATTAATTGGCCAATTAAAAATATATAGAAAAAACTAGCCGGGCATGGTGGCGCATGCCAGTAGGCCCAGCTACTCAGGAGGCTGAGGCAGGAGGATCGCTTGAACCCAGGAGTTTGAGTTTGCTGTGAGCTAGGCTGCCTCCATGGCACTCTAGCCCAAGCAACAGAGCGAGACTGTCTCAAAAAAAAAAAAAAAGGAGAAAAATTAAACATGCAAAATAGAGAAAATTAAAATAACCCTAAGGATATTGCTAACCACTTACAAGTACATTTGAGAACTGGTCAAAATGTACAATCTCTTAGGAAAATATTAATTATTAAAACTTAACCCATAGCGGGGCATGGGCAATATATGTAACCTTAATATTTGTACCCCCATAATATGCTGAAATAAAATAAATAAATAAATAAATAAAAAACTTAACCCAGAAGAGACAGAAATCATACTCAAATCTATAACCACAGAGGAAACAGAAAGAGTTGCCAAAGAATTCTTGTCACCCAAAAGAAACGTAACTCCACTGAGATTTTAATGGTTCCAAAATACAGGAAAAGATGGAAAGTGTCTAACTTTTTTTTTTTACAAAGTAAGCACAATATTGATGCCAATAAAGAGAAAATTTCTGAAAAATCTCATGTATAAATATAGATATGAAAATCCTCAAAATAAAAAGTGCCAACCAAATGTAGTAGTACATACAGGAATATACCATGTCCAGTGGGATTTTTTTCCCCACATACACAGGACAGTTCAACATTAGGAAATCTGTTGATATAATTCACCATATATTTAATTGATTGAAGAAGAAAAATCATATGGCAATCTCCCTAACATGAGTTTAAAAAACAAACCAAAAAACCCTACCTCTCTCAACACCAAATACCAGAGCATACTGACTAGTGGGGAAACTATAGGATTCCCACTCAGGACAGTAACAAGACAAAGATGTCCATTATTATCACAATTGTTTAACATTGTTATTTAATATTAGATAGGAGAAATAAAAAGTCAGAAAAGAAATGTTCCCCAGGAAAACCCAAAAACTGAAAAATTATTATAAATACAAGAGAATACAAAAAAGTATTTCTGGACACAAAATTAATATTCTGAAATAAACAGCCTTCATGTATATAATGACCACATAAGAAATATGATAGTGGCCGGGCGTGGTGGCTCATGCCTGTAATCCTAGCTCTCTGGGAGGCCGAGGCGGGCGGATCACTCAAGGTCAGGAGTTCGAGACCAGCCTGAGCAAGAGCGAGACCCCGTCTCTAATAAAAATAGAAAGAAATTGGCCAACTAAAAATATATAGAAAAAATTAGCCGGGCATGGTGGCACATGCCTGTAGTCCCAGCTACTTGGGAGGCTGAGGCAGGAGGATCGCTTGAGCCCAGGAGTGAGCTAGGCTGACGCCACGGCACTCACTCTAGCCTGGGCAACAAAGTGAGACTCTGTCTCAAAAAAAAAAAAGAAATATGATAGAAACATACAATATACCACAGGGTGTAAGAACCAATAATAAACTTAAGACACACAAGGAGAAAACTTAAGCTCTATTGAAATACACAAAAGACAACTTCTAAGATTAGAAAAACAGATGATAATCATGGATTACACATTCAACATCATTAAGATCAATTCTAAGTTGCTATATAAATTTGGCATGACCCAAATGAAAACTGGAGTCTTCTGTTTTTATTTTTTTAACTAGATGAGCTAATTCTAAAGTCCACATGGCAATAACAATTAAGTAAAAACAGCTAAGAAAAAAAAAAAAACTCTGAAGAAAACAATGGAGACTAGACTATCAGATATTAAAATATTTATTAAAAGACAACACTTAAAGCTGTATTGTATTGGTGTATAAGCAGATTAATGGAACACAACAGAAATCATTAAAAATACCCAAAATATGGACATTTGGTAGATAATAAAGCTGCCATTTAAAATCTGTTAAGTGAGGCTGGGCACAGTGTGGCTCATACCTATAATAGCCTAGCACTCTGGGAGGCCGAGGCAGGAGGACTGCTTGAGCTCAAGAGTTTGAGACCAGCCTGAGCAGGAGTGAGACCTCATCAAATAGAAAAAAAAAATTTTTTTTTTTTTAAGACAGAGTCTCACTTTGTTGCCCAGACTAGAGTGAGCGCCGCGGTGTCAGCCTGGCTCACAGCAACCTCAATCTCCCGGGCTCAAGCGATCCTACTGCCTCAGCCTCCCGAGTAGCTGGGACTACAGGCATGCGCCACCATGCCCAGCTAATTTTTTGTATATATATTTTTAGTTGGCCAATTAATTGCTTTCTATTTTTAGTAGAGATGGTGTCTCACTCTTGCTCAGGCTGGTTTTGAACTCCTAACCTTGAGCGATCTGCCTGCCTCGGCCTCCCAGAGTGCTAGGATTACAGGCATGAGCCACCGTGCCCGGCCCAAATAGAAAAATTAACCTGGCATTAAGGTACATGCCTGTAGTCCCAGCTACTCAGGAGGCTGAGATAGGAGGATCGCTTAAACTCAGGAGTTTGAGGTTGCAGTGAGCTATGATGACACCACTCTACCCTGGGTAACAGAGCAAAACTCTGTCTCAAAAAAAATAATAATAATAAAAAATGTTTAAAAATTAAAAGCAATCAAGTAGTGACATCAGCATGATACCAGCACAATGGCACAGTAGGCAGCTCCAAGCTCTCATCCTTGCACAGAAACATCAACAAAAACAAATAGAAACTTTCAGAACCAACTGTGTCAGAACTCTAGAAACCAGTAAAAAGTTTACAGTACCAAGCAAATGCTGAATATAAAGAAAAAAAGGCAACATTAAAACAGGAAAGTTTTGTGGCATTTTTACTTGACCCTGCCTACCCCTTCCTTGGCACAGCAGTGGTCTTGGTCTTGAAGAGGCAGCAGTTTGCCTTCTCAGTGTGGAACCCTGGTCTCAAGTTTTGGAGGGAGTAGAGCAGAACTTATTCACAAATAAGTCTGTTCTAAAAAATGTCTGTTCAAATCTGTCTGGGGGCCATCTGATGGACTGGCAGAAGGCTCTCATCTGTTTGCCCTAACTCAAAAGACAGGTGGACAGGTGGTGAGTGTTAACTGAAAACACTACAACAGGAACGAACAACCCTCAGAAACCTGGGGAACTGCCTAAGACTAGGATATTGAAAAGCCACCATATATAAGGTAGAATTTAGAAAGCCACAACATGACAGGGCAAGACACTATGCTTTCACCTTGGGCTAATCCAAAGGCTCAGCACAAGCCTGTCTAATGTAGAAGTAATGCCCCTGCACCGAGCAAAACTGCAAAGACTGAGAGATGTGTTCTTTGTGGGTGGCTGAATTTTTAGCTCCTGGCATTCAAGGAAATCTGTATCATAATCCTAGTTGAATAAAAGCTAATGAACAGAAACTTCAAGGAATACAATTTTTGCAAAGATGGTTCAGGAAAGTCATTAAACAAATAGACAACTATAGCCTTCAATAATCAAAAAACAGCAAACCCTGGGGAAGGGGAAGAATATGATATCCAGTTATCATATAATTATAATATTCAAATGTCCAGTTATCAACAACAAAAAAAAACACAAGGCAAAGAAACAGAAAATATGGCCCCCTCAAAGGAACAAAATAAAGTAACAGAAACCGTGCTTGAGGAAGTCTATATATCAGTATTACAAAACAGAGACTTTAAAACAACTGTTTTATGTATGCTCAAAGACCTAAACAAAAACACAAACAACTAAAGGAAATCAGAAAATTAATGCATAAACAAAATGAGAATATTAATAAGAAGACAGAAATTATAAAAAGAAGTCAAACAGAAATTCTGGAGCAAAAGAATATAACTGAAATGAAAAATTCACGAGGAGTTCAACAAATTTGAGCAGGCAGAAGAAAGCAGCAGTGAACTTGAAGATAGGACAACTGAAATTATTGAGTCTCTTCATAAAAAGAACTAAGAAAAGAGAATGGAGCCTAAGGAACCTGTGGGACACCATTAAGCAGATCAACATACACATTATAGGAGTCCCAAAAGATAGAAAAGATCAGAAAGAGTATTTTAAGAAATAATGGCCAAAAACATCCCAAATTTGATAAAAGATATGAATCTACAAATACAAAAAGCTTAGTAAACTCCAAGTAGGATAATCTCAAAAGACTCACACCCAGGCACATTATAATTAAACTGTCAAAAGACAGAATCTTAAAAAAGCAAGAGAAGCAACTTACCATGTACAAGAGATCCTCAATAATATTAATAGCTGATTTCTTATCAGAAACTATGAAAGACAAAAGACAGTAGGATGACAAAGTGCTGACAGAAAAAAACTGTCAACCAAGAATTCTATCTGACAAAACCATCCTTCAAAATGAGGGAGAAATTAAGACATTCCTAGATAAACAAAAGCTGAAGGAGTTTATTACCACTAGTCCTGCCAGACAAGTGCTAAAGGGAGTGCTTCAGGTTGAAATTACAGAATACTAGAAAGTAACTCAAAGCCATATGAAAATATAGAGATCTCCAATAAGAATAAATGGTCAGATATAAATGCCAGTATTGTATTTTTGGATTGTAACTGCATTTTTTATTTTATGCAAGATCTAAAAGACAAATGTGTAAAAATAATTATAAATCTTATATATAATCTATAAATATTATATATAAATCTTATTATAAATCTTATATATAATCTTATCTATAATTATAAATGTTATTGAGCATACAGTGTATAAACATGTAGTTTCTGACAACAAATGTTAAAAAGGCGGAGGAAAGAACTGTACAGAAGCAGTTTCTGTATGATACTGAAGTCAAGTTGGTATTAGTTCAAACCAGATTATTACAAATGTAAGATGTTAAATACAATCCCTAAAAAGCTATGCATGAGAATATTCAAGAGAAATAAAACACATGTCCACACAAAACCTTGTACACAAAGTGGAGACAACCCAAATGTCCATCAACTGATGAAGGAATAAACAAAATATGGCATATCTGTAAAATGAAACATTATTTGACAATAAAAAGCAATGGTGTGGTTGAACCTTGAAAACATTATATTAACTCAAAGAAGCCAGTCACAAAATACTACATACATCTCCATTTATGTGAAATGTCTAGAATAGGCAAATTCAGAGATAAAAAGTAGATTAGTGTTTGACAGGAGCTGGGGGAAGGGGAAGATAGGGAATGAATGCTAGCGGGCATGGGTTTCTTTTTGAAGTACTGAAAAGGTCCTAAAATTAGATTATGGTGGTGGCTGCACAACTGTGAGAAAATACTAAAAACCACTAAATTGTATGCTTTAAATACATAAATTTTATGGTATATGAAATTTTAATGTAACTATTTTTAAAAATTCAGGCCTAAATACAGAGAGGACAGAAGGCAGCAAAAGTGTGCTATGGGGAAAGTGTTTCAAGCTCAGGGTCAACAGTTTCGAGCAGTTCCCAAATCTGTCTTAACATGAGTTTCAAGAGAGAACTGAGGGAATACAGGGAAGAAATAAAACCTCTAAGAGCTAAATAAATAACACACTCTTGAAACTGAAAGTCCTGAGTACCAAGCAGAATACACTGGTAAACACTGAAATCTAGATACATCATGAAAATTTAGATCATCACTAAATTTTAAAGACCCAGAAAAACAAAGAGGTTCTAGGTAGAAAGTGTCTACAAAAGAAAGAGAATAAGACTAGCTTTAAGACCTCCCACTATCAACAAATGATGCTATAAAACTATGGTGGAAATCTTAAAAATCTAAGGAATAATAGTTCTAAACCTATAGTCCTACTATTCAAATAAAGGAGCAAAATAAAAGCATTTCAACATTCAATTGATGTTCCCTATTCATTGATTCCCTCCCTGAACAAATATTTAAAAAATATGGCCTAGCAAAGCATTATATTAATCTAAAACGGGGGATATGTGGTAGGTAAGAAGTAGCAGTGACCAAATAAACCAGTAAAATATATCTAGTTCAAGGTAACTGTTGATGTATGATGTAAAGGTAAATAAGCAATATGGAACTAAAATCCAAGATAGCCTGAATATGGAAGAAGACAGGAAAAGAGGAAATAAAATAAACTTGTTTTATTGTTGAGAATGGAGGATATAGATACTAGAGATCATATATAGAACAGAAAGATTTATGTATTAAAATTTTAAGGGTAACCACCAGACAAAAAAGATATAATGAGCAAATTCCAAATTACTAGAGCAAAGAATGCAAATAAAGAAAACTGAATCAAAAGGAAGAGAGACTTAAAAATCAAGCAAAAAAGGATAAAGTAAACAGGCCAGGCGTGGTGGCTCACTCCTGTAATCCTAACACTCTGGGAGGCCAAGGTGGAAGGATCGCTTGAGGTCAGGAGTTCTTTGAGGTCAGGAGTTCGAGACCAGCCTCAGCAGAGTGCTAGGATTACAGGCATGAGCCACCCGGCCTGTATGTTTCTCATTAATCCTCTCCCTCTCTTTCTTTAGATTCTCAGGCTAGTAGGGTTTGATGACCTTTCTCAGTTGTTTCCCAGAGAGGACAGAATTTCTGGAAGATAAAGAAGTAGAGATTCTGAAGGTCCCTGGGCTGACTTCCTGATGCCAAGACTCACCATCCCCCACAGAAGAACTAGCCCTCTCAACAGTCCTGTATCTATTACAGGAATTTAATTTATAGTGAAAAACCTTATCACAAGAAAACTCCAGGCCCAGATGGCTTCACAAATTAAACCCACCATTTAAGGCAGAAAAAACACCTATTCTGTAACGAGTTCCATGAACCCCTATATGATTATTATAATCCTCTCCCTTAACTACATGACCCTTTGAGTTGTTTCCCAGAAACAATGGACTTGACCTCCTGGCCTCAAGTGATCCTTCTGCCACAGCCTCCCAAAGTGCTGGAATTACAGGCGTGAGCCACCACACCCAGCCTATAGGAACAGTTTAATAGTGGATATTTCTAATGGTTGCTTACAGGAGATTTTTACTTTTTCTTTTTATATATCTTTGTATTCTAAATTTTCAAAATAGCTACATATGACATATTCTTAATATAACTTTTTAAATTTTTCAAATATGTACAGACTGAAACAAATAAACCCATCTATACATAAAATTAGTAAAATGACCAGAGAAAATAATTATTTGAGGTGACTTCAGAAGTCAGTATTCTAATTGTACATATTAATAGAATATATTCTAAGCATATAAAGAACTATAAAAATTTTACATTTACTTTTTCTTGTTAGCAGTAATATCAGTATTACTATTTTATATCCATTTGTATGTCTAATATAGCAAATAATGTTTATATTGTGAAGAGCCAAGATTTTTTATGTAAAAGAGAAAAATAAAATATTAAAGAACTGAAGTAAAAACTCTATAATTCTAAAATCTAAATTATAAAAATTCCCCTTAATACTAACTTGTGATTTTTTTAAAAAATTTATTTGTAGAAGGACAGCATCAATGAGTATCCCTAGCACCCAGACTTTGAGCTCTCAATACTATTCTACAATAATTCTTAAAGAATTAATATGGTTGTTTTCAGATGTGGGGAAAGAAATTCATAAGGTGAACACAGGCCATCTATTGTGTGTATAAAAGAGAGCTTTCAAAGATTTATGGATCATGTTTAAAAGATATCAGTTCAAAATGGCTCCGACTGATCAAAGATAAAACAATTTGTGTATCAAAAAAAATGACTGCAATTGTTCCAAATACATGGTATAAATCCACAAGTCTATGATGATACTCAAAGAAATGATCCTTAAAAAATAACCCAAAAAGAAACTCCAGCAATAATCTGAGAACCATTGGAGATAACTGTTACATTAGCTCTTTAAGCTAAAAATTGATAATTAAAAGAAAAGAACTGGGAGAGGGGAGGAAGGGATGGGTAAATTCACATCTAGTCTGGGGGACGGACACATTTGTAGTTTTGACTCAGGTGGTACAAAGGCAATTTATGTGACCAAAGTGTTTGTACCCCTGTAATATTCTGAAATTAAAATAAAAGAGAGACAAAAAAATTTTAAAAAATAAAATCTGTCTTAAAACATATCAAGACAGACAAAAATAAAAAATAAAAAAAGAATTAAGCAGCCGGGCATGGTGGCTCACACTGGTACTCCTAGCACTTTGGGAAGCTAAGGCAGGACTGCTGAGCAAGAGATCTCTCCTTTGTAGATATCTCATCTCTACAAAAAATTTTAAAAATTAGCTGGGCATTGGCCGGGCACAGTGGCTCACGCCTGTAATCCTAGCACTCTGGGAGGCCGAGGCGGGTGGATGGCTCAAGGTCGGGAGTTCGAAACCAGCCTGAGCAAGAGCAAAACCCCGTCTCTACTAAAAATAGAAAGAAATTAATCGGCCAACTAAAAATATATATAAAAAATTAGCGGGGCATGGTGGTGCATGCCTGTAGTCCCAGCTACTTGGGAGGCTGAGGCAGAAGGATTGCTGGAGCCCAGGAGTTTGAGGTTGCTGTGAACTAGACTGATGCCATGGCACTCACTCTAGCCTGGGCAACAAAGTGATAATATTTCTAAAAAAAAAAAAAAAAAAAAAAATTTTTTTTTTAATTAAAAAAAAAAAATTAGCTGGGCATGGTGGCACACGCCTGTAGTCCCAGCTACTCAGAAGACTGAGGCAGGAGGATCCCTCGATCCCAGAGTTTGAGGTTGCACTGGGCTATGATGACATATAACTGCACTCTAGCCCAGGCAACAGAGAGAGACCCTGTCTCGAAAAAAAAAAACAGATAGGAATTAAGCATTCATTCTGCCTTTCCAGTATTCCAGTAGGAATGGCATTTCAGGACAAGCAGACAGATGAGCGAAAGCTCTTCTTTACAGAAGAGACATTTCACAAACATAAATATGACAGAAATAGCATGATACCATTTCACAACCTCAATTTAAATAATTGATTCAAGTAAAGATCATCAGTGGATGTTAAACAACTAGGTAGAAGGTTAATAGGGAACTTTATAATGGAAAGATCAGCTGATACCATCTGAACACAATAATTTTAGAATCACTAAAAGTGGAACTATGATGTTAGCTGTGGGCTTGTGAAAAAAAATAAGTGGGACAACCATTCATTAGGTACCTCCTGATGTGATGCAAAAGTAGTACACAGGACCACCTATGTGGTGCTTCTCCCCTCCACCCTGCCCCAACAAAAAGCACATGAATTAAATCAAGCTCCAACCATTAGTTTATTAAAAAAAAAATATAGAGAGGGACAAGTGAAAAAAACGCCACAAGAAAGCAGATGGTGGGGGGGAAGAAAGTATGGACAAATCATGAATGCTGACACCTATAGGACAAATGGCCTGGTTTCTCCAATGAATCAATAACATGAAAAGGGGATGATTATTACAGAATAAAAGAGACTTAAGAAATATGAAAACCAAATAAGTGGTAAGTGTGGACCTTATCTGAATCCTGAATGGAAGGAACCAACTATTAAAGTAACATTTTGAAGATAATAAGAGAAATTTTAATATGGATGGTATTAGATAATATTAAGGAATTACTAATAATTTTGTTAGATGTCATTAATAGCAGCAAGATGGTTTTGTTTTTTTAAAAGGTCTTCAATTAAAGATGCATAATAATGTATTTAATATTTCAGGAATAATGTTTGAGATTTACCTTAGAAAACTTTAGGCACCTCACCACAGTTCCCCAAAAATAGAGGAAAAGAATTGAAAAAGAGATCAGCCAAATACTGATCTTTGTGAAAGCTAGGCAATAGGTACATGGGAGTTCATTACACAATTCTTTCCACTCTTCTGTATGTTTTAAAATTCCTGTAATAGGCCAGGCATAGTGGCTCACGCCTGTAATCCCAGCACTTTGGGAGGCTGAGGTAGGATGATCACTTGAGGCCAGGAGTTCAAGACCAACCTGGACAACATAGCAAGACCCCATCTCTAGAAAAAATTTTAAAATTAGCATAGCACTCTGGGAGGCCGAGGCAGGTGGATTGCTCAAGGTCAGGAGTTCGAAACCAGCCTGAGCAAGAGCTAGACCCGTCTCTACTAAAAATAGAAAGTAATTAATTTACCAACTAAAAATATATAGAAAAAATTAGCTAGCCATGGTGGCACATGCCTGTAGTCCCAGTTACTCAGGAGGCTGAGGCATGAGGATCGCTTGAGCCCAGGAGGTTGAGGTTGCGCTGTGAGCTAGGCTGACACCATGGCACTCTAACCCGGGCAACAGAGCAAGACTCTGTTTCAAAAAAAAACAAATTTAAAAATTAGCCCAGTGTGGTAGTGTGTGCTGTAATCCTAGTTACCCAGGAGGCTGAGCAGGAGGATCGTTTGAGCCAAGAAGTTGGAGTTCACAGTGAACTGTGATCACACCACTGCACTCCAGTCTAGGCAACAGAGCAAGACCCTGTCTCCAAAAACATAAAGAAATAAAATAAAATTCTCATTAAAAAATACCTGAAAAACAGAAGCCTAAAAGATAAATCAACCAAAAACAGTAAGTGGTCTTAACTGGATCCAGGACTGAACAAACCATCTTATATAAAAAAGAATTTGGCCAGCCTTTGTCCCTGGAAGATACCCTCTAAATTTCCCCAGTGAAAATGGTGATTGAATTCAACTTTGTAGCCTTTGTGATTTAATCAATCATGTCTGTGTAATGCAAGTCCAAAAAAAAAAAAAACAAAACCCTTAATACCAAACCTTAGGTGCACTTCCCTGGTTAACTACACTCTGCGTACACTGTCACACATCAATGTGCTGAGGGACAGGACATAGAAGTTTCGTGTTTGGGACCCTCCCAGACCTTGCTCTATGTATCTCTTCTTTTGGCTGCTCCTGATTTTACATTTGTTTGTCACTAAAAAAAAAAAACTATAATCCTAAGTATAACACTTTCTGGAGTTCCATGAGTTATTCTAGCAACTTGAGGGAGTAATGGGAACCCCCAAATTTGCAGCCAGTTGTTTCAGTAGTCTGGTACTCATCAAGTTTGTGGCTGGTGTCTGAATTGAAAGCAATCTTCTAAATGACTGTGCCCTTACCCTGTGTAGTTTGGCCTAATTCTGGGTAGTTAGTATAGAATTGCATTATGAACCTGTAAAGACATTTAGTGGACTAGAGAAAAATCTGAATAAGTACTGGTACAATATGATATTAGGGAATTACTGTTAATGGTTGGGAATAACAGAATTGTGCTTATGAAGTAAAATGTCCTCACTTTTTTAAAAGTTATATAATTATTTGTGGGTAAAATATCTATAATTTACTTAAAAATATTTCAGAAAGGCCAGGCACGGTGGCTCACACCTGTAATCCTAGCACTCTGGGAGGCCAAGGCTGGGGGACTGGCAGATCCTTTGAGCTCAGGAGTTCGAGACCAGCCTGAGCAAAAGCAAGACCCCGTCTCTACTAAAAACATAGAAAGAAATTAGCTGAACAACTGGAAATATATAGAAAAAATTAGCCGGGCATGGTGGCGCATGCCTGTAGTTCTAGCTACTCCGGAGGCTGAGGCAGGAGGATTGCCTGAGCCCAGGAGTTTGAGGTTGCTGTGGGCTAGGCTGACGCCACGGCACTCTAGCCTGGGCAACAGAGTGAGACTCTTGTCTCAAAATATATATATATATTTTATATGTATATAAAATATATGTATATATTTATATATATAAAATAATTTTTTTCAGAAAAAAATTAGATAGCAAATGTTAATTGCTAACCCTTGTCAAAAATATACCCAAGAGAATGTACACAATTACTAAATCCATCATCAAAAAGAGTGCAGTAAGAAGACACATGCAATTACAATGCATCAATTGAAACAACGATAATAATAAATCCCTAGTAAACTGGTAAATGTGAGAGCAGACATATTTGCCCTGCTCCTGACCTTTGGAAAAAGCATTCTGTTTTTCACCATTAGGTATAATTTAGCTATAGGTTTTTCAGATACCCTTTATTAAACTGTAGCATTTCCTTCAACTTTCAGTTTATTAAGAGCTATTTTAGCAAATGGGTAGATTTTGTCAGATGATTTTTCTGCATCTATTGTGATTACCATATAGTTTTCCTTTTTAAGTATGTTAATATGGTTAATTAAATTAATAAAGCTTTTTTTTCTCTTTTATATCCCAAAGGAGCTTCAGGACATAATTTTAAAATGTTTTAAAAAAAAAAGACACAGAAATATATAAATAGAATTCTATAGTGAAGAGATATGTTACCTGGCTTCCATTTTTCTCCCCAATGGAACAACTTGATAAAAAATTACATCTTTGTTTCCCCCTTAGAGCTGTTTCTCAAGCAAATTTTGCTATTCATATGAAAAACTATCTCTGCATGGTCACAGCAAAAGACAATTTCTCAGGCTTCATACCTCACTCATTCATTTAATGTGCACAACTATTGCCTGGAACTGATCTAAGTGCTGGGAATAGAACAATAATAGGAAAAAAAATCTCTCATTAAAATTAATTGTAATGGAGATGGACAGACATTAAGTATAAAAGAAGAAATAAAAATTACTGAGAATTCCTAAAGTGTAGTATATTAGCTTTTGAAAATAATTTTTTTTTTTTTTTTAAACAGAGTCTCGCTCTGTTACCCAGGCTAGAGTACTGTGGTGTTAGCCTAGCTCACAGCAACCTCGAACACCTGGGCTCAAGCAATCCTTCTGCCTCAACCTCCCGAGTAGCTGGGACTACAGGCATGCACCACCATGCCCAGCTAATGTTTTCTATATATTTTTAGTTGTCCAATTAATTTCTTTCCATTTCTAGTAGAGACAGGGTCTCGCTCTTGCTCAGGCTGGTCTCGAACTCCTGACCATGAGTGATCCGCTCGCCTTGGCCTCCCAGAGTGCTAGGATTACAGGCATGAGCCACCACACCCGGCCTTTTTTTTTTTTTTTTTTTGAGACAAGGTCTCATTCTGTTGCCCAGGCTAGAGTGCAGGGGCATGGTCATAGCTAACTGCAGCCTCCAACTCCTAGGTTCAAGCAAACTTCCTGCCTCAGCTTCCTGAGTAGCTGGGACTACAGGCACGCACCACCAAGTCCAGCTAATTTCTGTATTTTTTGTAGAGATGGGAGTCTCAATATTGCCCAGGCGGGTCTGAAACTCCTGACCTCAAGCAATTCACCCTCCTCAGCCTCCCAGAGTACTAGGATTACAGGCATAAGCCACCATGCCCAGCCTCAAACTGCTTTTAAAACCCTCTGAGCAGGACAGTGGCCATGGAAGTTGGAGTATATAATAACTTACTTGCTGGAGAAAAAGAAAAAAAGAAACCCTCTCACCCTATAGCTCCGAAGATAACAGAAAAGCAATTCCTAAGAAGTTTGTCTTTCTTTTTTTTGAGACAGAGTCTTACTTTGTTGCCCAGGCTAGGGTGAGTGCCGTGGCGTCAGCCTAGCTCACAGCAACCTCAAACTCCTGGGCTCAAGCAATCCTCCTGCCTCAGCCTCCCTAGTAGCTGGGACTACAGGCATGTGCCACCATGCCCGGCTAATTTTTTCTACATATTTTTAGTTGGCCAATTAATTTCTTTCTATTTTTAGTAGAGACGGGGTCTCGCTCTTGCTCAGGCTGGTTTTGAACTCCTGACCTTGAGCAATCCGCCCGCCTCAGCCTCCCAGAGTGCTAGGATTACAGGCGTGAGCCACCACGCCCGGCCTTAACTGAACATTTTAAAAATGTACAATATGATGAATTTTGACATGTGTACACCCATGAAAACATCACCACAATCAAGGTAATGAACATATTCATCACTTTCTGCTATTGTCTGAAAGTTGGTGTACCCCCAAAATTCATATGTTGAAACTTAATCCCTAATGTGATAGTATTAGGTGGTAGGCCTTTTGGGGCTCTGCCCTCGTGAATGGGATTAGTGCCCTTGCTAAAGAGACTGAAGTGAACATGTTTCCTCTTTCCCCTATGTGAGGACGCAGTGGCAAGGCACCATCTCTGGAGTAGAGCGAGGGCAGGTCTTCACCAGACACCAAATCCACTGGCACCTTGATCTTGGGCTTTCCAGCCTCCAGAACTGTGAGAAATAAATTTCTATTGCAGTTTTGTGTCACTGGATATGTTTTGAGAAACGTGTCAACATCATAGAGTGTACTTACGCAAACCTAGATGGTACTTACACACTTCCTACAAACCTAGGCTATATGGTATGGCCTATTTTTGCTTCTGGGCACCTGGAGCTCCTGTGTATACCTGTATAGCATGGCACTGTACTGGATACTGTAGACAATCCTAACACAAGTAAGTATTTGTGTATCTAAACATAACTAAACATAAAAAAGCTACAGTAGAAATATGGTATTATAATCTTATGAGACCACTATTGTATATGTGGCTCACTGTTAACCAATACATTGTTATGTGGCACATAACTATATTTATAAATTACCCAGTCTAAACTATTTTGTTATGGCAGAAGGAAAGGACTAAGACACCCCCCAAATTTCCTGTGCCCCTTAGTAATCCTTCCTACCACCCCTCACACAGGGTGCCACTGATCTGCTTCTATCATCATAGATGGTTTTCATTTTCTAGAATTTTCTGCAAATGGAATAATACAGTATGTACTTTAAAAAAAAAACCTAGTTTCTTATACTTTGCATAATTATTTTGAAATATATCCACATTATTGGGTATATCAACATTTCTTTCTATTGCTGAGTAGTATCCCATTGTGTGTAAACACCACAGTTGTTTATCCATTCAACTGTTGTTGGAAATCTGGGTTATGCCCAATCTTTGGCTACCATAAATAAAGCTGCTGTGGACATTTATGTGTAAGTCCTCGTGTGGACATACATTTTCATTTCTCTTGGGTATGTATGCTAACTCTATCTTTAAGTTTTTGAGAATCTGCCAGGCTATTTTCCAAAGAAATAACACCATTTTAAATCCTCACCAGCAATGTATGAGGCTTATAATTTCTCCACATCCTTGCCAATACTTTTTTTTTTAAAATCATACCCATCCTCGTGGGAGAGATCATCCATGTCCCTCTCAGGCTATGTTTATTGAGATTGCATAGAAATCGATCCAACTAACCGTATATTGGTTAAATTCTTTAAAAATTGTGTACCTATGTACGTTTCCAAAGACAAAACTATAAAGCAGGGTATGTACAGAGAGGTCTAGCTTGCATCCCTGTCCCTTCTACCCTGTTCTTTCCTCCCCCCAGGTAAATGTTTATATTAATTTTTTGTTTATTCTTCCATTGTTTCTATTTGAAAATATAAGCATGTATCTTTGCATTGACTCCCTTTCTTGGACACTGTAGCATACTATAAAACCTGTACAGCTCTTTGCTGTCTTCACTTGAGCCATGTATGTTGGCAATCACACCACAGCAATGTGCAGAGAGAGTCCTCATTCCTTTTCATAGCTGCATTATATTCTACTGGGTGAATATACTGTAATCTATTTAACTATGTATTCCGTGTTTGAATTGTTTTTTGTCTTCTTTTAAAATTATGGTAAAATATTCATAATATACAATTTTAGCATCTTAACTGTTTTTAAGTCCAGTAACATTAAGTACATTCATGTTGTTGTGGAACCATCACCACCGTCCATCTCCAAAACTTTTTTCATCTTGCAAAACAAAAACTCTGTACTCATTAAACACTAACTCTCTATTCCCCTCTTCTCTCAGCCCCTGGCAACCACCATTCTACTTTCTCTTTTTTTTTATACTATGATGGTTAATTTTATTTGTTCAAGGGCTCAGATTGCAAGCATTAAATCAAGCACAGACTTTAATTCTTTGAGCCCAAATTCACTTATTAAAGAAGATAAAAGCAAGCTATGATCCATGTATATGGATGAAAACTAAAGGCTCAGGGCTAATCACATTGTAGTTTTTAAATTTCTACATCCTAGAGCTCAGTAGTCACAGGTCTTTCAGGTCCTTCTGGATGTCCCACAGGGTATCTGCACTTTTCTTGAGCTGAGCAACCTCATCATCCTTTAGTTTCTGGTTGATAACACTGGTTAATCCCCGAGCATTGAGGATACATGGGAGGCTCAGGAAGACTTCATTGTCAATGCCATACATCCCCTTCACCATTGTTGATACCGGATGAATCCTACATAGATCTTTCAGCATGGATTCAATAAGATCAGCTATACTTAATCCAGTGGCCCAATTGGTATATCCTTCTAGCTTGATAACTTCATAGGCACTCTCAAACACCATTATGCACTTCTTTCCAATTTTCGCTATCATTGTCTGTACCCATTTCTGGATTCAATTCCTGGAGAGAAACACCTGCCATATTCACTCCACTCCACACAGCCACACTTGAGTCATCATGTTCTCCCAAAATCTATCCATGGCAGCTGCTGGGATGAGTGCCAAGTTTTTCAGCCATGATAGCGAAATCTAGCAGAATCCAGATTACACCCACTTTCAATCACATGGTGCTTGGGTAATCCGCTTAGTTTCCAGGTAACATATGTAAGAATGTCCACTGGGTTGGAAACCACAATTATGATGCAATCGGGAC
>CAUYPO010008397.1:0-13452 GCA_963574435.1 Cheirogaleus major
ATTCCAGGTCTGCTTGGGCATTCCAGGTGGAAGCTCAGCTGATGCCGCCAGCAAGCTCTGCCCTGTTGCCCCAAGAGTGCCCCAGGGGGCCGGGGCTCAGCATGGCTCCGGACATGGGGAGATGCAGGTCTTCAGGGGTTCACTGTCTTATGGCTTCACCTGCAGGGATGGGTGACCCCCTTTTGTCCCTGGGTGTGGTCGCCGTTTAACGCTGACATTCTCGGAGGCGTCCTTGTTTCCACCTGTCTCTGAGCGCACAGTCTGCACCGTCTCCATTGTCCCGCCGGCCCCTGCGGGAGGCTGAGGCCAGGTCAGCGTCTGCCCTGGAGTTCTCTCTCCCACGGACTTCAGCAACCAGCCCTGGAATGAGGCAAACAGCCCTTTGCTTTCCTGTACGAATCAGGGCCTTAGGGGGTTGGGAGCACAGGGAGGGCTCCTCTCTGTCCCGGCATCCCAAGCTTATCCTATTCCTACCTCTGCCGTGCCCTGCTGGCCCAGTGCAGAGGAGACTCCAGCATCACTCGGGAACAATCAGAGAGTTGTAGCAGTCAGAGCCTCTATCTGCTGCCGCATAACAAACTGTCCCGAGCTGACTGACTCCAAACAACTATCCGTTATTCCTCACAATCAGTAAGAATGTGCTGGGCACTTCCCTCTGTTGGAGCTGCACATATCTGGTGCAATCGCTTGGGGCTGGGACAGCCAGGCCTCCCTCTCTCTCTCCCCACACGATCCTGCATCTGGGGGCCCTCACGCCCCGGTGGCCTCAGAGCAATGCTCTGGCTTACTCCAACAGAGTAGAAGCAGCAGCTGGCAGGCTCCCTAAGGCCTTGGACACTGTGCAACATCACTTCTGCAGCATTCTACGGGTCTAAACGAAACGAAATGCAGGGCCAGCCCAGATTCAAGGGGGTGAGGAACCAGCTCCCCTCGATGGGGTGTGCCGCAGGGTCACCTTGCAAAGGGGTACACGCTGGGATGGGTAGAATGTGAGACCTTTAGGTAACTCACCGCAGGGTCTAATGCCCTGTTCTACTCAGGCCTTCAGGGAATTGGATGAATCCACCCACGCTGTGGAGGGCAACATGCTTTACTCGGTTTCAACGTGAATTTCATCCAGAAACGCCCTCGCAGGCACACCTGAAATAATGTTCTGCCAAATGTCTGGGCACCCCGTGGCTCAGTCAAGTTGATGCATAAAAGGAACCATCACGGAGACCATATGGGACCCAAGGGTGGGGCGAACGCTGGCCCTCGCTCCCGGGGATGCGTCAGCTGCTGTTGCTGCCTTGGGCGTCTTCAGTGGGGCAAGGGTGTTAGACCAGCCTCCCAGGGCATCAGCGGGGAGCCGGGGGACCGGCGAGAAGACACTGTATTGGGGAGGCGTCACCGGGTTTCTTGTCACTCTTGCTTGAGATTGCATGTGGGGGTCTTCAAAGCCGTCATGCATCCACCCCTGTCTTCTCTGAGCGTCTCTTTGGACGGTTTCGTTCTCTTTCGGCAGCATGACAATGGACTGGCCAGGTTGGATCTGCAGGGCTGGGCTCAGTGCGCACCCCTGGCTGGCATAGGGACCGCCGTGCACAGGAAGCCACCGTGACAGCTGTGGAGCACCAAGGCCCTGCCTGGGCAGGGGCATCGTGGGAGGCAGTGCCCCTTCTGCCTGGACCTCAAAGGCCTTCTCAGCAACTGCACTTCCTAAAATGTGACCTAATGTAGCTTCAAGTTCGGCTGCTTGGCAAAGAACCTATTATTATGGGAAGGAGCACATACTTCTGGAGTGCCAGGTCCACGTGAGCCACCTGCCCTGCTGCAGGAAGTTGCAGCCCGCGTGGAAAATAAAAACCAGCCACGTGCAAGACCACGGTGGAGCCCCCCACCTCATGGCCCAGGGGTCTCTGGAGCATTGCTGGGGGCTTGCGCACAGAAGGGCCCTCGAAGAACTGGAAGCTTCCACGGTCTCTCTCTCTCCATCTCTCAAGGACTTCATTTAATCCACGGTTTTGTTCAGCCTGCCCGTGTTTCCATCGCCGTCCTATTTATTTCATTAATTGGATTAGCTGCCAACATTGACACAGCAAGAGATTTCCTATTTTAAAAAAAGAAAAAAATCAGATTTCTCTTTTCTCTTGGAAAACAGAATTTCGGGCAACATGGGGCCCAGATTTGCACCTGGCTATGGTGAGCTAGAACTGGGGTGCAGCTCCCCACCCCCAACCCCAAACGTGGCAGGGGACCTCCCATCTGTGACAATCTCCATCAAGGCATGCGTTGATCACTCAGCACACGTCACCTGCTGGTTTTGCCGGCCTGGCCCCGCAAGGCGTTCGAGTTTGCAGACTCTGCTGCAGATGAGCATGCCTCCTGCCTCCCTCTCCCCCGGCTCCCAGCAGCTCAGCAAGGGAGCAGGTCTCAGTTCTAGAGACCTCCCTTTTATATTGACAACATCAGTCTAGAGAGGACGAGGCCACTGGCACCAAAACGAACTTTCTCCTGTCTTCGACTCTGCCCCAGCTACCGTCACTCAAAGTGCCCGGTGCGGACCTCCGACGGGCCGAGTTGAGATAACACACCCTGATCCAATATGCCAGGGCAGTGACAAAGGTACTAACATCTGAGTGTCACCAGTTAAGGTTCTGATTCTGTTAGTCTTGGGTAGACCCAGGTATCGATAGTTTTCCTTTTAATCTCCCCGGGTAATGGTAACACGCAGCCAACGTCGAGAGCCCCTGCGCTAGAGGATGCGGAGGCTCAGGTCGCTTCGGTAAGGGTTGCAGTTCTTTTAAGCAATGCCACTGGCATCAACCTGATTTGCAGAAAGTACTCTCTCCCTCGCTCTCTTCATCTCTGCATGCATTTCCCTGTTCCTGGAAATATTTGCGCTTTGGGGAACGGGATAGAGGGAAGTAAAATGTAGTTTATTTGTTTGTTTGAAGTCTGAACTCACAATCTTCTCCAAGTGTGCTTGCAAACAGGGCAAGCTTTGCTGCCGCCAGTCTCTCACCCTGTGCCCTGAACTCCAGCCTGTGTCCCACATGCAGGGAGCAGGGATGGAGGGGGGTGACTCCCTGTAAAAGGTCAGATCCTCTGTCACTGCTATGGCATATAGGATCGGTGTGTGGCAGCTCAGCTCAGCTAGACAGAGACCCTCACTCGACACTTTGAATGGGGGAAGGAGTTGTCACTGGTGCCAGAAATCCAGGACAGGAGGAAGTTCGTCTTGGCATCAGCTGTGTTGTCTTCTCTGAAACTGGTGTTGTCTGAGGTTCTAGCTCTGTGGCCTTCCTTTTCCTCCACCTCGGTTCCCCGTCTATGTCTCCACCACTCCTGGAACTGTGGGTGCATTTCCCTTTTCGTCGTCAGTCAGTGCAAGGTGTTTCCGTCACCTGCATCTCGGGGCTCAGTCGGAGATGTCTCAGCACCACGGAGAGCTCCCGGGAAGTGCTGGGCCATTCGAGTCTGCGGGACTTTCTAATAAAGCCTTTCCCGGAGGGGATGCCGTGTCTTCGCCTTCATGAAATACACATGAAGCAGAATGAATAAAACAAAGCCTGGGTCAAATGATTCCGTTATCCCGCAGTGGCTTCCCTATTATAAGGCTGATTTCTTCATCTCGTGAGTCTCCTTTCCGTCTGCAGGTGCTAAGCTGTCCACAGCAGCCAACTTGGGAGCTCAAATCCCTTATTCCCGATAGTGGACAGGTAAAGCCATTTTGGCTTTTTAACATACCCCATGCTCCCCCCACCCCACCCCACTTTTATTTTTCCTTTTTGCCAAATAGAGTCCAATAGCTAAGAGGTTTAGTAAATCGGGTTTCCAGTGGTCCAAACTTTATTGTGACTATCGAGGGAATTTATTTGCTTTTGAGTAATAGCTCTTTAAGCCAATTTTGAAAATTTCTTTCAAGAGTTACTTCAATAAATCTACACTATTGATTTGGCCCCTGATGGTTCTTGGGTGCTTCTGGACTCACTTAAGTGTCTAAATTTCTCTCTTTATTACTCCAACAACATCACAAGCCCCGTGTGAGCTGATGTGGAGGATCTCGGTCCCTTCAAGGCAGAAGCTTAGCAAATATTTCAGTCTGCTCAGAGGCGGGGGGAAGGCATTGGTCGCAGACAGAATTGCAGGCAGATTTCTTCTTTCCTTGGTCTCCATCTGCCAGTATATTGGGATAGTGGTGCCGTGCCTGGCAGAGGCGGGAACTGAGCACATGCACTGTTCGCACATCTGAATGGATGCAACGGAATGGATGCAGATGCAACTCTGCATCTCTGCTGTGTCTTGTTCTCGGGGGGCTCCTGTACCAGCCTTAACAGGGCGTGTGTGTCCTAACAATGGCTTTTGGCAGCCTACCCTGCCACCCCTGAGCATGAGTGTGATGTCAAGTCCTGCTAAAAATGAGAAACAACTAATATTTGTTGATGCTTACTGATGCCAGCCTCTGTTCTCAGCGCTTTGAGTTAATTCGTTCATGACGACTCTATGAAATGGGAGGGGTTAGCGTCCCCGTTTTGCAAATAGAGAAAGGGAAGAAGAGTTGCCCATGGTCACCCCGCCAGTATCTGGGAAGCCAGGAGTTGAACCTGTTTGAAAACCCACAGCACAAACCTTGACACTCAGTGTGCCCCCTCGAAGGAGTTTCTTCCCTCTCTTCTTCCCTCTCTCACCTCCTTCCTTCCTTCCCTCCTCCCTCCATCATTTTATCTCTTCCTTCGTTTCTTATCTTCTTCTTTGTTCTTTGAATAAAATGCTTCTTGGAGGGCTAATACTTGCAACATGTCAGACCAGAGGTGCTCTTGTTGCAACTGTAGTGTGTTGGAGGGCAGGGGTGAGGCAAAGGATCAGCCCGGGCCGCATGTCGGTTGCTGTCCCACCCTCTTGGAGCACTATGGATCCTGGCCCGGTGGTGGGGAATCCCCACACGGCATCATCTTAGGACAGGCACCTTCCACCTGGCACCTCCATGTCTGTGAAACGCTTCCCCCAGAACACAGCGAGACCACACAGATGTTTTTCTAAGCCAGAGACAGCAGAGATGCTGTTTGAGATACATCGTGGCTACACAGTTAAGGCTTTTGCATTTAAAAATCCAGAAATTTTAGAGGAAAAACCTAGATTCCCAACTTCTCTGGGAAAATCTTTTGCTATCCTTGCTTTCCCGAGGGCAGCCGTCAGCAGGAAGTGGGGGGTTGCCCCCTTGAGTAGGACAGAGGAAGGACCACGGGCACCAAACAGCCCTCTCTGCTCATCTCTGCAAAAGCATCGAGTTTCAAAATACAGTTTCATTTCCTTAAATTTATATATATCACACTATGCATTTTTTAGACATGAAGAAGATAAAGGCTGTGTGGAGATGGAGGAGGAGCAGGAAGGGACATGAATGAACAAAAAAACAAATGTGGGAGTCTGTTCTTGTGCTTCCCAAAGGAATTCCTCATCTTTGAGTCGGAATGTTTAATCCTAAGGTCTCCCAGGGGCTCATTTCTCTGTTGGGTCAGCGCTTCTGGGGTTTCCTCTCACACACGTTCCCCGGGTCCCTGCAGCCACAGAACGGTCTCCTCGTCATCCGAGATCTCCAGCTCCCTGGAAACCTGACGCCAGTGCCCGAACCAGACGTGTGCTCCACGCTGAACCAGGGCGCTCACCCAGTGTTGGTCTGACTGGAATTCTGCACAGCTCCCGGAAAGCTGGAGTTTGCCTCCAATTGTAAAATTTGCTTCTTCTTCTTCTTTTTTTTTTTTGTACTGAAGCCAAGATTAGGTTGAGTTGGCTCACAAGTGGGGGGAGTCTGAGCGGGGAGCCACAGAGGGTTTCAAGTGCACTCCTGCCGAGTCGGTCCCTTCTAGCATGGTTGAAGTTGACACAAACAGGCTCACTGGCTGCAAGAGCATCTGTGCTGGCGCTTGTACCCACGGGAGCCTTAATAACCTTGAGGGTTTTTTGGGGGGGGGGATTTGGAATCATGTTTGCATGGAGCCTGGCCCAGGCCTGGCACATGGTGAGTATTTCATAAACAATAGCGCATTGTTTTCACTCTTAGGTTAACTCGAACAAAACACCTTAGGAAGCCAACACCATTGCTCATGAAAATCATATAACAATGTCTTTCAAGCCAGAAAGAAAAATACTGCTTCTCTTCTCTCTTGTCCAGTGTTGCACCTTCTTAACACCCTTCCTTAGCATGACTGCCGTGGAAGGGGACACAGCTGGAGCGTGAGAGGTTGTGCCAGCTTCTTCTGCACACTGTGGTCCTCCCCGCACGAGGGCAAGGCCGTTGTTTCAATCTTCTGCACGATGCTGCTAACTCTCAGAGGTGATGCGCACGGTTGTGATGCTCACAAAAGAATTTTATAACAGAACAAAGACAGGCGCAGGTTGAGGACCACTGCAACACCGCAGCGCTGTGTCGAAATAGGCATCCCTTGGGGCTGACAGGGAGTCTTTGGATGGCTGGACTTTTGCCACATCCAGTACTAAAGGGGGGTGAATGGTTTGCAGAGTGGAGTCCATCAGGCAGCTACTGGATAGCTCCAACACCCGTACCAGCTCTGCTGCAGATAAGAGGATGTCAGTCCAGATGTTCTTGCTAAGAGGACAAGATTATACTCCCCGAAATGAAGGAGTGTCTGTGGCCCAGTGAGGAGAGGGAGGTGGGTCCAGAACATTCTGGAAGGAATTCCTGGATGTTGTTGAGTTGTGTGGGCTCAGATGCCTGTGGGCTTGGGTTGCTGGACCAAGAACACATCTCTCAGTTTGGAAACACTCTAGAGTCCAGACGCCTCTTCCTCATTTCTCAGGACCAGTGATTCGCTCTTGAGACTTACAGCCCAGGGCTTGATGGTCCAGACCTCGGATTTAGGAATCTCGAGCATCTCATAAATCATGATTCTCTGGGTCCCACTACTGGCGCAGAGAACTTGGGGAAGATTCACAAGTCCCAGTGCTTGGGTTGGTGCAGTAACCTTCCCATTCCTTCCTGTCCCAGCCACGGACCAGGGCTGAGGGTGACGGGTGAGGAATTGCATCACTGGCTGTTGAGCAAGCCCTGAAGATGGACTGGTTGCATCTGCCGCTCATTAGGGCCCCAGTGAAGGGCAGATTTCCATGACGACTCTGCATTCGTACCAGTAAACGCTTTGCATGTGGTGTTTAAGCACGTTTGGTGTTTTCCTCTTAACGTGCCATGAAAAATCTCCTTCAACTCACCTGCAAACAGGTGGCCTTCCCAGGGGATGCCAGCATGAGATGTTGCTGACTGGTGACCCTCCCCTTACAGCCATCCTCAGCATATGGATGGTGGGGCCTCACCAGAACCCTGACCCACCCTGCAAACCCAGCTCTATACCTCGAACGCCCCCCCCTCTTGCCTCCACCAATATTGATTCTATTTATTCAACAGCTCTAGAAAGCCCGGCCAATCTCCCCTACTCTAACTCCTAAGCAAGTGCTGGCAAACTGGTTCTGTAAAGGCCCAGCTAGTAAATATTTGAGGTTCTGTATATACACTGCCTGATGCAGTTACTCAACCATGTTCTTGGAACGCAAAAGCAGCCACAGAAAAACATAAACGAACGAGCAGGGCTGCGCTCCAATAAAATGTTATTTGCGGAAATAGGCAAGCAGCTGGATTTCATCTGCAGGACACAGTCTGCTGTCCCCTGTCCTGAAGAGGTTGTCTGGGTACCTTGGGATGTCATATTTGGCCACCAGCTGTTTTAGGGGAGGTTGCTGTACAGACCGTCGGACTGGGAGACGGGGGGACGCTACGTGGCATGTCAACTGTGCACCCACTAGCCGTGTGGCTGTGAGCAAGCCACTTTCCCTTCCTCGGCTTTAAGTTTATCATCTAAAAAATAAAAAGTCTGGACTGTCAGTAGTTCCCTAAATACATCTATCTGGGCCCACCTGGAAGGCGTGGCAGTGGTCAGAACTCTTAGGCGCAGACAGCAGACTCCCCTGGCTAAGCAGTGCCTCTAAGCAGCAGAGTTTTCGGTAAAGGATGCCAGGCAATTCAGAGAGTCCCTAGGAGAGACGTCAAGTTGAATTTACTTACTGCACAGCCAGGGACAGGGCAGCCAGGGATAACACAGGCAAGAAAAACATCCACGCTCTGCAGAGGACCAGGGAGGTGGACACAAGACTGCCAGCCACGTGGCAGGATGGTTTGGGGACCTGGATGCCAGGAGCCCCCCACAGCTGCCCTAGAAGAACCAGGACCACTGTGCTCACCAGAAACCCCAACTCCTTTCCTGCTGCTGGTTCATAACCCGCTTCCACCACTAAGTCCCAGAGGGGTGGGTCTGGCCGGCGGAAACTCTGCTTCAGTCCTGCTTCTAGCGGCACGGAAGCCTGAGGATTTGGTTCACAAAATAAAGGGGGACATCGTATTTATCATTTTATTTTATTTTACCACTTGCTTTTGAACTTGGAAGGGGGAAAAGTTAGTACCAAGGTCATGCAGGTGCACGCTGCGGGTAGGAGGCGGACTGGATTAACTCACTGTCTGAAGAGCGGGTAGAAACCAGCCCTAGGGCCTCATCAGTGTTCACGCAGATTAATGCTCTTAAACGCTCTGTCCAGACCCCTCACCTGTGAGACCTTCCCTCCCGGCTGCCAGGCCCCTCGCTTGCAGGTGGTTCCATATCGCAGGTGCCTCAGAACACCCCGGCGCTCTCCCTCCCTGCAAGACGTTTTCTTTGTCCTTGTCTTGGGTACAACTGAGAGTGGCGGGAGAGTTGTTAGAACGACTGAAAGCCCTTTCTCTGCTGTCTTCCAGGAGCGGCAGTTCGTTCAGCGAGGTCGTGCAGATGAACTTCGAGATCGCCAGCTTCAGCAGCCTCTCGGGGACGCAGCCCATCACGTGGCAGGTGGAATACCCGCGGAAGGGGACCACGGACATCGCCGTGTCAGAGATCTTCGTCAGCCAGAAGGACCTGGTGGGCATCGTCCCCTTGGCCGCGGTAAGACCTGCGTTGCCGCAGACGCTCCTGTGTTTGTGTCTTGTCGCATCCCGGGCCGTCCCCGTCTTTCGTGGGGTGTTTGCTGCAGCTGTTCTATGGGGCGTGTTACTTTGAGAGTTTCCCATCTTCCCCTGGAAGTGGCTGTGTTCATCAGCCGGGCCGTTCTCGACTTTAGTTATTCACAGCCCCCTCGTGATGTTGACCGTAGCCCCATGCTGAATGTGTTGTTACTTCCTTTTCTTCCTTAAGCCTATTCCAGGGGTTTCTTCTGGTCTTTTTTTATAAGGAATCTTTAGAACACTGTGTACGCTAGTCGTGATGAGCTCGGCTATGCCGCGGCAACAAGCAATCCCCAAATCTCAGGTGCCTAGAGAGAGACACAGGTTATTTTTACTTACACTGCATTGCTTAACCACTTCGGTACCAGCATCGACTGTAGCCGATAGCCACAGATGGATGCACACAGCGACTTTAGCCGACAGCCGTGATATGACTTTTCTAATTTTTCATTTATCAAAATAAAATTATGAACATTTAAAAATAACATAATGAAAACATATATGTATATGTTACCTATTCTGATTACATTACAAATAAAGCTGCCTGTAAAGTAAAACAAGCTTTCAGGGCTTTAAAGCTTTCCTCATCACACAAGAGCAAAACGGATGCGTTGTCAATGCGCAGCACAAACCACCGTGCGGACTGTGAGTGCCGGCTGTGGGCGAGGCTTCGTGGCCGGTGAGCGTGGTCCCAAAGTGGTTAATTGGTAGGGGGCTCCACTCCGTGCGGTCTCTCAGGGGCCCAGCCTGACAGGCGTGTGATCATTTTGTAGCTACAGCATCAAGAACACGTGGTCTTCTCTGTCACCAGGCAGAAGAACGGACAGTTGGAGGGTCACATGCAAGCTCTCCCAAGCAGTGGCCTAGAAGGGACATGGGACACTTCCATGCCCACAGTGCTGGCCAGAAGGATCTCCACGCCCCATCAAATTGCAATTGGGCTGGGACACCTGGGGGCAGGGGGAGAGCTGGGCGGATGCCACTATCTCTGCCTCACTGTGGGATCAGGTGAACCCATAGCATCAACACAACTAGAACGTAACCGTTAGAGCAAATGCAGCGTTTCCAGAGCCACCAGTCCCTGCGGAGCTGGACAGTGAGAGGCCGGGACTGGACGCCTGCCCCTTGGGGCCCCTCACCGACACTCTCCCACGCCCCAGGAATGTCCCCTGGGGCCCTCCTATGCTTGTGCACAAGTGTGGCCGGCCCCTCTAGAGGATGCTAAGAGGATGGGGTTTCGGAGGCACGTGAGGAGTGTTTCCCTGTGTGGCTACACCTGTCTTTGCCAAGATTCTCCCCCACAGACGGGGCCTGGCGTGGATATTCCAAAACTCATTTCTGTGCGGCTTTGGGGTAAGCAGGCTTCCTTGCCACCAGGTTGACGCATACATCACTTAGAACGCTCTGATCCGCCGGCCCGCAGAGCCACCCCGGGGCAGGCGCGGAGCGAGGCTGAGCCGCAGCGCGTGGTGCGTCGGGGGGAACCTGGCTCCCGCTCAAAGAGGGAGAACAGACGCTGGACACACGAAAACAACAGATGTCCCCCCGGAAGGGATCAGCCGCCGACAGGATCTGCAAATTCTTTGAGGTTGGAGGATGATTCCTTTTGACTTTCCATGTCCCGGAACAGAGGTCAACAAACCACAGCCCGGGGGACCACATCCAGTCTGCTGCCTGGTTTTGTGCCATGCGGGTGGAGAATGGTTTGAACGCTGTTAAATGTCTACATTTTGTAGGGTTCTGTCGAGCTACTGCATAGGCTCTGTTTTGCCTCTTGGCTCGGAAACCCTAAAATATTTGCCATCTGCCCCTTTCGAGAGGTTTGCAGACCTGGGTCCTAAACCACACCACGCCGACATCAGTTCTAAGGGGAAAGTGCCCAGTTCCTAGCCCACCTGTTTTGAAAGGGCACGACATTCAAACACTTTGAAAAGGTAAAACCATCATGAGGTAATGAGATGTTACGATGGCCCATTTTCAAGGAAACATGAGAGTCCTTCTTGAAGCAACATTTTATTATTATTGTGGTTATTGTATTTTTGTAATGCCTTTAAGGTAAAATGAATGACTACAGACGTCAGGACCCAGAACCCTTTTGTTTGCAAGTAACTGCTACGGAACGCAAACAGATAAACATCTCTACAGCCCCAGCGTAGGGCTCAGGGCTCTGAAAGCTGGATTTAGGTGACCATGTGCTGTCATCACTTTCCGTCCCCTGGAATATGGACCTGATCGCAACTCTGCAAAGCAACATAGAAATTAGACAACACATGAGGCAGTTTGGAGGAACTTCTATTCTCCTATTATATCAGGAGTTTTTAGGAAGAATAAACTTTAATATATTAATAACTGGCCAAAAAAAAAAAAAGAAACTTTTATTGGAAGTAGCTAGCAAATAAAACTGTAGCTTTACTTGGACAAGAAATGATACAAAATATATAAACTACCGAACAAGAGGCAAGTCCTATGTTGTCTGCTGGCAGCCAGGGCGACAGCTGTTTAGGTCCAAAGCAATTAAGTAAATTCCCCCAGTTGTTTTCATCTGAAAGAAAACTGACTTCAGACAGGTAAAATAGGGGATTATCGGGTGGGAAATTTGCCTCATTGGGGAATGTCTTGCCTTAAAATGAGGACATCTCCAGCCCCTGCCTAAACCCAGGGAGAAAGCAATGAATGAGATGAATGATCTGCAGCCTTGTTGGGAGTGAGATGGGAGGAACAGGGAAAAGAACTCCCGACTCTCCCACAAAGTGACCCGTTGAGGCAGAAGCCACCTGCATGGCACTGCCCCCCACCCCCTGGTGCTATTTCATTGGAAGAACACTGACGCTCAGGCCACCGCGGGCCCCTCCCTGCTCCAGGCTGCCGTGGAAGCAGGACATCTCCAAGAGGGGCATTGCAGGTTATAGGTGGGTTGAAAGATTCCTTGATTTGTGATTGGTCAAAGAAATGAAGCTTTGTCTAAATGCTTGATGTTTTAAGATAAGGAAGTCTGTGAATCACAGACAAGCCACTGGACATATACCAGACTCAAGTGATCTGTAGAGTAAACCATGGCCTGCAGGTGTGGTTCGAGCTGTGCCCTGCATGGCCTTCGTCCTGTCAGTGAATCACAGAGGACGACTCCCTGAAGGGGGTGTCTGACCTCCCTTCTCATGGCCCGCAGCTCAGACTTAGGGTATTTCTGGGTATTTCTCTTCTAATTTGGGCAGGTGTAGGAAGAAGTTCCTTGCCCCTGTATTTTGTCCCAGGTTGAATTTCCCAGGAGGTGGTGAAATTTACCCGGAATTTTGAAAAGTTTCTGATGATTGTCATTTTGCACCCTTTGCAAACTTAATGTGAAATCATTTTCCTTGACCCCTGAAATGTGGTGGTAACTTGGGAGGTTTTTTTTCTTATATAGAGCTTTCAACATTCCTCGAACATGTTCCCTGTCTCTGCATAAAATCAAATTAAAAATAAAGTGGCAATCAGTAGGGCTGTTTAAAGGAGAGATTGCTACTTGTTCTCAGAGTCTGCAAAATGATGATCTTAATTCTCACCTCTCTGGGGTGTCATGGAGATTCATTAGGGTTTGAGAGATCCTGGGAGCCCGCGGGCGAGGAATGCGGCAGGAAAGGATTGCCGGCAGAGAGATGGCAGCCGGGGCCTCTGCCGAGCCTGGCCTGCCCTTCCAGATCCTTCCCTGCTCTGCCCTGGACCTGCGTGGACCGCGGCCCTCAGGCTCCCTTGCACTCTGGCTTCTGGAGGGTTTTAGCCACTGGGAGGCGTCCAGGTAATTGGAGGAAATAGGTTAAATTATGTCCCCAAGAAAATATGTTAAAGTCCTATCTCCTTGTGCCCGGGAATATGACCATATCTGGGAGTAAGGTCTTTGCAGATGTGACCACATTGAGATGACATCACACTGGGTTAGGGTGGCCCCTCCATCCCATGGCTGGTGTCCTGACAAGGAGACAGATTTGGGCATGGAGGGGACTCAAAAAGAAAGCAATATGAGGATGGTGGCAGGGATAGGATATGCACCTGCAAGCCAAGGAAAGAAAGGGTGGCCAGCCGCCCACAGAAGCCAGGAGAGAGGCAGGGTGCGTTCTCACCTAGAGCCTTCAGAGGGAGCGAGGCGCCGCCGGCACCTTGGTTCTGGACCTTCAGCCTGCAGAGCTGGGAGAGAATCAGTGTCTGTGGTTTGTGGTACTTCCTTACAGCAGCCCTGGGACACTGTGCAGCCCTCCCTCCCCTGACACACCTGACAGTGTCTGCCTGGGGCGTGGTCGTCTGTGCTCTCGGCTCCTGTCTGTTGGGGAGTCTGCTTTCTGGGCCCCAGTAACACCTGCCCTGCCCGCCCCGTGCCTGGAGGTGGAAGCAGCTCCCAGCGGGGACCGATGGTTCTGCCCCATCCCTGGCTGTTTCCTTCCGTCCTGCCCACAGCC